>JAUCMR010041735.1:0-21429 GCA_032357425.1 Enteromius argenteus | reverse complement strand
TGGTAATATTAACTTGTAGAATTAAACCATATATATTAAAGTTACATTTTGTCTATTCAAAAACATCACTAATTTAAAATGGGAACGTGAAGATGTCAATTGTGTAAATTAAGCTTTTCTGCCCCAATAACATTGGTCACATGATCATAAATTGATCATTTTTAATGACACTAGTTTTACCAGTTTGTATTAGAAAGAGTGAGTTGATGGGGTGCTTACTGTGGATTTTATATTTTGTATATTGTAAAGAATTTATTATGGTTAAATAATAATAAATCATGAATAAATAATAATAAAACACTAAATAATATGTGAATAAACAACATGTCCTCATCATGAGTAAAATAATCAAACAGGTCACAAATATTTTTCATCTACCTTCACTTTTATTTTCCGTTCTGACTGGAACGCATAATGCACAGAGTCAATCTTATGAAATTTAGACTGTAGGAGCCTCGTCTGTCCCTCGGGATATTTGTTTTAAATTTGTTTAAATGTAAATAGGTTTTTCTCCCTTAACAAGGACTGTAATACTTCCCTGGGCGCCTGTCTGACATTAGCGTGAAGAGTACTTTGGTCTCTTGTGCATGATGCTTATTTGAACTGTAATTTTAGATGTTCTCAGAAATACCCTGCCCCCACACACCATATGTCTGTACTGTACACAAATAGCAGGTGGGCCATTGTATTCACTGTGTTTTTAAATAGAGAAACAAGAGGTGGGTTATGCAATGACAAATGGAGTTTTAATAACATGTGAATGATAAAATGCCACTTCTAAGACATTTGCAATCATTTATTTTACTCATTTTGATTTCAGAGGTTAAACTTTAGTGCAAGATATAAAATTGTGCAAAATGTAAGTAATTTATTTTTTAAATTGTTATGTCATTGGTGTTAGCAGTGTGTTAAAATTGAGTTGAAGAATGAGAATGATTCAATTATGCGATTGCTTTTTTTTTTTTTTTTGACGTGACATGACTTGACCCGAGTTGTTTAAAGAGTTTCAGCGGATGTGGGGTGTAAACAAGTGAAAGAGACAATGCAAACAGTCTCACAACCCACAGACATGGGTTTTCCATTCTCATGAAGAACAGCAATGCTAATTCACATTCAATACATCAATAATTATTTAAAAACTTGTACCATTTATATATAAATAAAACACCTCAGGAAGTATTATTACTTATACTGTAAAGTACAGACCTAAGAACAAGTATACAGGCAGAAGTGAAAAACATAAGACAGGGTAGCGAGAAAGACTTGGCTGAATCAGATTATATTAACACTTCTACATACCAATAAGGAAACTTGTTATTCCGGATCATGTAATCATGTGTGTTGTCATGTTTCATCAACAAGTTTTATGATGCTTAATCAAAGTGTATGTCAGCAGATTTAATAAACCCTCAGCTTCACGGTAATGCTGCATCAAAATTAGACACTGCACTATTTACTGTAAACAGTGAATTTTTAGTGATGTGGACAAAATACTTTATTTGTTCATACCAACTTGGAGCCAGTTACTGGTATTGCTTTTCTCTGACATTAGTCCAGTAATAACGTGATAAACATCAAAAACACTTGCTCTATACTTATATTTTTAAAGAGATCAGCAGGAGTAGGCCTAATCTTAACTTAAATTGAGTTTCTTCCAACACACAAGCCTGCATGCAAATATAGTTAGTAGATATGCAAAACTTTGAAAATGCAAACCATCTCATATCTTTTATGGAAAGTACAATTTGGTAAGTGCACATTGCATCTTTGCGTTGCATGTAATGCACTGCATTTGTGCTGTTCTGCGCAGAACCAGAGTTCTGAGTTTTTTTTGTTTTGTTTTGGAAAGCACATGAGGTTATTTATGCACTGTGACTCACTTTCCAGCTTCGTTTATGAGCGAAAGCAAGATGCGTTGTGGTCTGTGAAGGCTACTGGCTGTAGCCTATTGCAGGTGTGTTGCAAGTGCTTACGTGCGTGTGGGTTGGTTGGTGGTTTAGGTGAAGGGCATCTTGTCCCTTAACTTCACCTTACAGCAAACTAACCTTGCATCATCTAAGGCCAAACCAGTTTTGTAGGTCATGATGTTCATCCTTCATGCTGAATTAACTGAAATGGTTTTATTTTTAATTGAATGTATTTTTCACATATATTTATATCTTATCTTTTATATCTCAAAATGATTAAGGAACATCAGACACATCATGAGGTCATGATTATAGCAAAGGGGAGCAAATTCTGCAGAAATTATCGGCTTAAATCAGTTACCACCTCATGTGAATAAATGCCTGAAAGTGTAAAGTGTATTTGAGCAACACAATCTCATATTGACGCTTGGTCAGGACCCTTTGGTGTCGCTTTTTGAAGCTCATGGTACCCCTTTTGCATAATTTTTAAACGTGAATGGTCCTCCATTATTTTCAGTTGTTTGGCTTAATTTAATGGTTTACATGCATTTGTAAAAAAATAAAAATAATAATAATAATAGTTTCATATAAATTTTTACTTTCATTGTAGCACCTAATCCCAGCCCTACCCCTACCCACCTCTGAACAATATAACACCCACACACCCACATGATGAGCATGATTTCACCAAGTACAAGATGGAACAACGTTCCAATCAACCAATTAGATTTGAGGGATAATTTTTCAGGAAATAACTGTTTTAGGATAATGATCAGGGTTAGGTGCTTCTACCCCCTTATTAATCAGCTATCATTTTCCTACTGATTTTCGGCATACATTTTGGTTAGGGCTAGGGGTAGGTATTGGGATAAGTCTATATTTTTGGACAGTAATGTTGATCCAGGATCATGTCTTACTTGGCAAAATCACGGCGACCACACACACACACACAGGCAAATATAAGTGCAGTCACAGGTATTTATTGCAAAAACTGGCTATAAACAGTGTAAAATATTACAAACAAGTCCTCTAAAGCCATACAAAATCTTCACGTGAAGAAGAGAGTAAAACAAGGGTTGTAGCTGCTGAAAATGATCCAGCTCCATTAACGCGCTCACATCTCATTCAAAAACATACTCAGTCCCGTAGAACGAGGCAATCGGTCACGAGATACACAAGAGCCAATAGCATTTCACAAGACTGCAGCAGAGATGGGGATCACGTCTATTCCTCTCACAAATCAATCTTTTTGCCTCAGAAGACTTGGAATATTAATACTTTTAAAATAAATTACGATGGTAGTTGTTTTGTCTGCTAAAGGGTACACTGAGCTTTAAAAAGCGACGTCAAAGTGTCCTCACCAAGCGTTAATATGTGACGAGTTGGGTGTGACTGTGTGGCTTGTGGCTAAACGTGCGATTCACAATATCCATAATATTTGCATGCATATTGAATGCTTTATGCAGAGACAAGAACAAGGAAGTTGTAGTTCACAGATAATATTTTGCATAGAAACCATTTCCCTTGAAAATAAACAGGCAACTTCTTCTCCTTTTTTCTTATTTTCCACCATATCTAAATGTATTTATTGTTTAATAGCGATTGTGATGGCTGTAGCACACACACACACACACACAAATTATTTTTTTGTTTTACAAAATTTGGACACAAAATTATTATATAGGCTATTCTGTTATTTTTGATATTGCAGTGATATTGATATTTTATTAAAATAGTGGCATTACCTAAATTATTATTATTAGGCTATATTATTATTATTAATATTATTATTATTAGGCTATATTATTTTACACCACACGCTTCATCTTAACGTTTCCACATGCGCGCGCACATCACAAAACTATGAGGAATGCTGTGTTATCGGATTTCTAACTTTATTTTCTTCACCTGCGCAAAACAACAAAAAAAAAAAAAAAAAAAAGCTTGTTTGCTTTAATCACGTAATAAAAAGGCGTTCCCTGAGTGCTCTTAAGACACCCTGGAATAACACGCAGAGCTTTGAAAAACAAACAAAACAATCAAAGCAAACGAAAATCACGAATGTGTATAAGCAAGCATTTTCTGGGCTTCTATTAAACAATTTTAATTAAAACAAACAGAGGCAAATAGTCTGATATGGTCGCCTATTGTATTTTTTCTAACCAACCCCCAGTGAACGCATCAGCAATGACGCCGCCTTTTCTAGGTTTCGTCTTGATGAAGAGAACTCTGAAAATTATTCTCAGAAATGTCTCGGTTTATGCTTTCAGACTGATTTGGCTTTTGACGAAAATGGTGTTTAATACAGTTTTTTTCTGTATTTGTCTGTGGCTTTTGGATGGTAAGTTAATTGCTTCAGTTCTTCCAGTCAAACTATTCCAGTATTTAAACAGTTTGAATAGAAACAGGAATGCTTGTTTAATCATAGTGTAAACTAAAACATCACCTTCGTGGAATTTTTACCTAGGATTTGAAAACTTCAACACAGGAATTTTAAAATAATAAAACTGAATGTGCAGTTTACAACATTTACAGTTTGCCAAAAGATATAACACTTGATCTACAGCCTGCATAAGATTTAACCATTTTAATATGATTATTTTTAGCCTAAAATTGTCATTTAGTCTCCATCATGTGGTTCCAAACCCGTGTGACTTGTTGCCATAACCTGCCAAAAAGAGGAATTTCACAGTTTCCTCTGTTTTTAATCATTTACTAAAGATACACTAGCACCAAAGATAACCCGTAACATCATTATTTATTCACCTGTAGTCGATGTCTTTCATGCTGTCATGTTCTTGATCTGTTTATTGTGAAGAACACTGGGGTCCAAACAACAAATGACTTTCACTAAATTGACAAAGAAAACACAAATGATCTTCTTTTGTGCTCCACAGATAAAAATCAGTCACACGGGTTAGAAATTACCTGAGGGTGGATAAATAATGACAGAAGCTTCATTTTAGGTGCACTATCCCCATCCCCGCATTTCATTATGATACTGTTTACTGTGTAATAAAACTTTGAAATATATCTGAGGTGCTTATCTGATACGGTTTTGTCGCCTCTTTTCTTCCAGGTGTGTCTGGTGTTGATACAGATGAAACAGTGATGATATCAGTGATGGAGGGGGATTCTGTCGTTTTAAACACTGATGTTACTGAACTACAGAGAGATGATCACATACTGTGGACATTTAAACTTCAGAATTCAGAGACTCGTATCGCTGAAATCTATAAACAGGTCATCTCTATATATGAGAGTAATGAGAGATTCAGAGGCAGACTACAGTTAGATAAGCAGACAGGATCTCTGACCATCACAAAAATCAACAAATTACACTCTGGACTTTATAAAGTACAAATCATCAGTGAAACTGTGAAGCACATGAGCTTCATTACTACTGTCTATGGTGAGTAACCTGAATAAACCATATTAAAAGAAGTTTTTAAATTTAAAGTAAATGCAAGACCATCTGGAAGTACAGCGATATTTATTGATCTATGAGGACTATTCAGTAACTGACTGTTCCTGACATGCTTTTTTGTTCTTTTTTTAGGTATTCTGCCTGTTCCTGTCATTATCAGAGATTCTGTACAAAATTCATCATCATCAGGATCATCTGTGTCCAGCTGTTCATTGTTGTGTTCGGTGTTGAATGTGAGTCACGTGACTCTCTCCTGGTACAAAGGAAACAGTTTATTGTCCAGCATCAGTGTGTCTGATCTCAGCATCAGTCTCTCTCTACCTCTGGAGGTGGAATATCAGGATAAAAACACCTACAGCTGTGTGATCAACAACACCATCACAAACCAGACGAGACATCTGGACATCAGTGAAGTCTGTGAGACACCTTCAGGTATGTCAGTAATATATTCACACTGGGCATATTTGCTGTGGTCTGAATCTGATTGTTTCTGGCCATCCCTTTTTTTAATGTTGTAGTTATTGGATGAACCTGAACAAGTGCAAGTTGGTTCCTCAGAATTGTGCTACAATTTCATTGTAATTGAACTCTGACCTCAGGTAGTCATGCTCATTTGATTATTGACAGTTTGGAGGAACTGACGTTTTTTTTTTTCTATCTAGTGAACATCTAGTTTTATTTAGAATATTAATCGATTATGAAAATAATTGTTAATTGTATTCAATAAGATATTTATACAGTCAGATTATCTGTTTTTCATCTTTGCTGAGACTCTCTTACAGTAGTGTAATGAGCTTGTGTTTTATTTATTGCAGAATCCAGTCAAACTTTAGTTCTCATAGTATTTCTGCTGCTGTTGCTCCTTGTGGTCGTAGTTGTAGTTGTGTTGATATTTTTCCGCCGTAGGACATACACACAAGCAAAACAAGACGGCAAGTATTACAAACAACTGTTAAATATATTTTGAGCAAATTTAGTGCTCAGAACTGCCTGCAAATATCTTGTAAAAATCTTTTAACTTTCATAACGTTTTTATGTTATAAATGATTATCAAACAGCTCAGGACAATGATGAAGAGATTGATTATACAGAGGCAACCTTTATTCCACACATAGCTCCGGATGATGCTGTAAGATACTTATTTTTTATTCTCTGTACTGAATCTCATTGCTTATAGAAACCTTGCTAAGCTTGTATGTTTTCTCTGGCTGCTTAAATACATAATGGAACACTCACAATGTCATTGCACATTTATTATAGATATTATGTTTTGTGTGCTAGTTAAGCATGTGTAGAATCAGCTCTGTGCTCAACTTCCTGATTCGTGTCTATTGTTATACAGGGAGCTAATGGACACGATCAGACGGTGTATTCAGAAGTGGCTTTGAGACGATGATCATATAGACCGCATTATCATACAGCTTAGTTTGTTACAGGGCAGAGCATGTTCACAACCTCAAAGCTGCAATGCACTGGTTCTAGTTAAGTTTGAATTGAAGTGACTGAATTCCAGCATTTCATTTTATGTAATTTATAAATGATTTCATCTTTTTAAACGAAGACCTCATCAGGAACACACAGAGCTGGTAAAAGGATATACCACTTCTTTCAAGCACTTTGAGGCACTCACAATAAAAACTGTTCATTACTGTACTGTAGCTTGCATAATCACTGTGCTATGGCTCCCTCTGCAGACTCTTTTGATACTTTCAGGAATCAATGTGTATAATGGGTTTAGCTCTTTGTTGGTAGATTTCCAACTTTGGGACAAAAATCATTTTTCAAAACTTCAGAATGACTGCTTTTGAAAAGTGTCTGGCAACACTCCTGCTCTGAAGATAAGACCATATGAAATATTTTTCATAACCGGTCATTTTTAATTTATTGATGGCTACCAGTATTTGTAAATTAGCAAATTCAAGATCAAGATCATGTCTCAGGATCTTAGCCTACATGTGATGCATTTGAAGTTTATATTTTTCAGAAGAAAAGTGTCACAATGTAAAACATAGTAAACAGTTCACTATTTATTAAAATGTTTTGCAATAGTATTATCTATGTCTTTGTTATGTGGTTAATTTATTGACACCAGATGACATCAGAGAATAATCTAATCTGAATAATTTAATGTGACTAATGAACTGACTTTTATCTTCATTCAAATTGTTTGAATTAGTGATGCACTGAAGTCTATATAAATGCTTCCTGTCACCATTTTTTTTTTGCTTCACTTAACTTGTGATATTTTTAAGCTGTTGACGTGATTTGTGTATTATTGAACAAGCATTATTAAACATTCTTTCTGCACTGATTGTTTGTGTCTCTTTATGTCACAGTAAAGCCTAGATATTTCAAGGAAATGTGATGTAAGTTTTTAATTCTACATTAGATTGCATTCTGATGTCTGTTACACTATTGACAGTGTGTTTGAAGCTGGAACAGGATGTGAATTGTATTTGTAAGTGAGATATAAGAGCATTACATGTGCAAAAGTTTAACATCATAACCTTAACATCATGAATAATTTTTCAATTGTCATTAAGTGGTTAAGTGATTGAACAACTTTTTCATTAATGAACCTCATTACAGTTCAACATTAAGCAAATGCATAGCAGTGTCTGGTTTTAAAGACGTGAAATGCATTGGGGGAAAATGTTGAACTCTTAATGAGGTCAGTAAGTTTTCTATCCAACAGGAACATATAGTCAGTCATAGCACATATAGACTGTCAAAATGCTAACAATTAATTACAAAAAAACTGCGTTACTTGTCGTTTTTTGGTTCAACCTGTATAGAACATACAATATGACATCCATTTAAAATAATAATGATAATACTGTAATTGTTAGTCAGCTCAACACAATAAACATTTGTGTGTGTGTGTGAGTGGATTCAGTTACTGTAGTTTAGATAAAGGGATGTTAGGAACAGGAAAAAACTGTAAAGGAGGTAAAAATAAAGGCAAATCAATGTGACTGTATAAAAATATTAATATTTAAAAGTTTATAAATCAAAATTTCTAGATTCCACCAACTGTTGTATACGTGTTCACACAACACAAACACAAAATTATGACTGTGTAAAAGCAAGCGTTTTTCTGGGCTTCATCATATTAATCGTATAAAACACGGAGGTGGTTTGTGAGAGCAGCAGAAAAACACAGATATTAATCAACAAGAGTTCATGTGGGAAAGTTTTACATCATAAAGAACTCTGTTAATCAAATGCATGATATTATTATTTTTTTTAATTTTTTTTTTTTTTAGAGAAATTAAATTGCCAAAAAAAACGATAAGTCAAAAAAAGATCTCCCTATTTCAAAGGAAACTGTAGGGTTTTTTTTTTTGTTTGTTTGTTTTTATCACAAGGCTCTTTATGTATTTCGACACACTAGTAGCTCAAGTTGAGAGTTTCAGTAAGGTTTGCTGCTAGGTCAGTCTCAATATCTGGACCCAAACGCTTTGTCCATGCAGTGTGTTCTACATACTTCACATGATCCAAATTAAAATAATTTTACTTTCTAGCTTGAGAGCATTATTAAACATGTTCTCTGCACTGATCATGTTTGTCTCTTTATGCCACAAGCCCAGCTGTAAATTATGTAGTGTTATGTTCAATGAAATGCATGTAAACTGATTCATGAAAAAATCTGATGCATATTTTTAATTCCATTTGTATGAATCCCAAGAACAGATGCTGTTTTCAGTCATCAGACTGGATTTTGTTGTTTGTTTGTAACACTATAGACAGTGGTTAACGCTGTAGGTTTCACAGGATGTGATGCAAGTGAGAGAACATAAGAGTTTAACATCATAACCTTCACATCATATATTATATGCGTTTTGAAAATGTCTTTGGACTTCTTTCTTAGCTATGTGGTTTATTTTGAAGTAGGCTAAAATATTTTTTTCTGCACTTATGTTAAGAAAAATAAATGTGTGGATATATATATATATATATAGAAAATAACTATATATTATAAAATCATTATGCATATATTAGATCAGTTCTGTTTGATAAAAAACTGAAGAAAAATGTTAAAATGTTATTTTTTAAAGTTTTTATTTGAGTGGTTGAACTATCTATTCACGAATACACCTCAGTACAGTTAGACATTACGCAACTGAATTGCCATGTCTGTTTTTAAAGACGTGAAATGCTTTGGTGGAAAATGCTGAACTCTTAATGAGGTAAGCTAAATGCATGTGGTTACTGTGCTGGGTAAATGCACAAAACATAATTCAGTGTGTGTGTGTGTGGGTGCTAAATATGCGGTTGTTGCATCCACAAGTGAACGTTATAATGAAAACAGCAGTGTGTGAACAACCAGCGTGAAGCTCAGACGAACTAAGGTGTTTTTCTGAAGAGACAGTTCAACCAAAAAAGAAAATTATCATGTTTTACTCAACCTCAAGACATCCTAGGCGTATTTTTTCAATCAAAAAGAACTGGAATTATATTAAAATATCCTGACTATCCAAGATGTATAATGTATTCAATAGTTCAATAAAGTGCATCCATCCATGATTAAAAAATCCTCCACATGGCTTGATAAAGGCTTTCTGAAGTGAATCGCTGTGTTTGTGTAAGAAAAATATCCTTTTACAAACCATAAACTCTATGATGATTGTGTATAAGCAAGTGTTTTTCTGGGCTTCACTTAAACATATTAAACAGTAAGAGTGCAGAACTGAATGTGCTTTTTTATTCAGTCAATTTTTATTTGGTGTTTGTGCCAGCTTCCTACTGAAGAAGATGTAGTTTAATAAAAAAGTCAATTGAAGTAACCAGTCCAACAATTAATCACCACTTTTTTCTCAAAATTTCATACTGTTTAGGTATAGTTGATGTAATTATACAGATACACACACACAATAACTCTATACCAATTATGTTGAAGTCAATTCTTTGGTCATGATCTTCATTGCATAATGTTACCCGTTTCCGCCACTTAATAATAAAAAAAAGGTTATTGTAACTTTTTATCTCACAATTCTGACTTACTTTCTCGCAATTGGGAGATATAAAGTCAGAACTGTTTACTATATATATATAGTATATATTTCTTAATTAAGCTAAAATGAGCTAGATGGTAAAATCACTGTGTTGCACAGAACTGCTTTATAGATTAATTTAACTCATTTCTCAGTTGATGAACTTCATACAGTTATTAAACTGAAGGGAAATATTGTAGCAATGAACTGACTTTAATTGAAACTGTCTGTCCTTGTCTAGAACTTATTACTTAAGAAGTAGAAATCACATTTGGCCCAGCTCTCTCCTTCGGGTGAGTAACTGTAAATAAATAAATAAATAAATGCAAATAATCATTGTGTCACGGATCTGATCGTCTACTTCATGACACATTGTATATAAGCAAGGTTTTTTTCCTTTCTTCCTGTGCTTCAACTAAATGCATTTAATGTCTAAAAAAAGGTAAAAGGGTCTGTATGTGGTAGGCTATTTAATTATTTTTCAGGCTGAAACTGCCAAGCCACAGTCAGTGAAGAATTCATCAGCAAATGAGAGGCCGCCTCTATGCAGCAGGTTTTTACAACGTGAAGAGTTTTTGATTGTTATTTTCAGACATGTGGCGGGTGTTTCATGCTTTTTTCTGTTTTTGTTTATGGCTCTTGGATGGTTAGTTACTTTATATTTTTCATCTTAACGTTTCCACACACACACAACTATGAGGAATGCTGTGTTATCGGATTTCTACCTTTAATTTCTTCACTTGCGCAAAACAAGCAAAAAAAAAGCTTGTTTGCTTTAATCACGTAATAAAAAGGCGTTCCCTGAGTGATCTTAAGACACCCTGGAATGACACGCAGAGCTTTGAAAAACAAACAAAAAATCACAGCAAACGAAAATCACGAATATAAGCAAGCATTTTCTGGGCTTCTATTAAACAATTTTAATTAAAACAAACAGAGGCAAATAGTCTGATATGGTAGCCTATTGGTTTTTTTTCTACTAAAACCAACCCCCAGTGAACGCATCAGCATCAGCAATGACACCGCCTTTTTCTAGCAGGCTTCGTCTTGATGAAGAGAACTCTGAAAATTATTCTCAGAAATGTCTCGGTTTGAAATGACTTTTAACGAAAATGGTGTTTAATACAGTTTTTTTCTGTATTTGTCTGTGGCTTTTGGATGGTAAGTTAATTGCTTCAGTTCTTCCAGTCAAACTATTCCAGTATTTAAACAGTTTGAATAGAAACAGGAATGCTTGTTTAATCATAGTGTAAACTAAAACATCACCTTCGTGGAATTTTTACCTAGGATTTGAAAACTTCAACACAGGAATTTTAAAATAATAAACTGAATTTGCAGTTTACAGCATTTTAAAAGATGTACAGTTTGCCAAAAGATACAAAACTTTATCTACAGCCTGCATAAGATTTAACCATTTTAAAATGATTATTTTTAGCCCAAAATTGTCATTTAGTCTCCATCATGTGGTTCCAAACCTGTGTGACTTGTAGCTATAACCTGCCAAAAAGGGGAAGTTCACAGTTTTCTCTGTTTTTAATCATTTACTAAAGATACACCAGCACCAAAGATAACCCGTAACATCATTATTTATTCACCTGAAGTCGATGTCTTTCATGCTGTCATGTTCTTGATCTGTTTATTGTGAAGAACACTGGGGTCCAAACAACAAATGACTTTCACTAAATTGACAAAGAAAACACAAATGATCTTCTTTTGTGCTCCACAGATAAAAATCAGTCACACGGGTTAGAAATTACCTGAGGGTGGATAAATAATGACAGAAGCTTCATTTTAGGTGCACTATCCCTATCCCCACATTTCATTATGATACTGTTTATTGTGTAATAATGAAGCTTGATGTTTGTTGTTTTTTATACATATAAATACTCTTGTTAAAGAAATTGCAAAGAAGTTTTGTCAAATAAACTCTGAAATATCTCTGAGGTGCTTATCTGATACGGTTTTGTCGCCTCTTTTCTTCCAGGTGTGTCTGGTGTTGATACAGATGAAACAGTGATGATATCAGTGATGGAGGGGGATTCTGTCGTTTTAAACACTGATGTTACTGAACTACAGAGAGATGATCACATACTGTGGACATTTAAACTTCAGAATTCAGAGACTCGTATCGCTGAAATCTATAAACAGGTCATCTCTATATATGAGAGTAATGAGAGATTCAGAGGCAGACTACAGTTAGATAAGCAGACAGGATCTCTGACCATCACAAACATCAACAAATTACACTCTGGACTTTATAAAGTACAAATCATCAGTGGAGGGGTCAAACACATCAGCTTCATTATTACTGTCTATGGTGAGTAACCTGAATAAACCATATTTAAAAAGTTTTTAAATTTAAAGTAGACCTGTAAGTACAGCGATATTTATTGATCTATGAGGACTATTCAGTAACTGATTGTTCCTGACATGTTTTTTGTTCATTTTTTAGGTATTCTGCCTGTTCCTGTCATTATCGAAGATTCTGTACAAAATTTATCATCATCAGGATCATCCTTGTCCAGCTGTTCATTGTTGTGTTCAGTGTTGAATGTGAGTCATGTGACTCTCTCCTGGTTCAAAGGAAACAGTTTATTGTCCAGCATCAGTGTGTCTGATCTCAGCATCAGTCTCTCTCTACCTCTGGAGGTGGATTATCAGGAGAAAAACACCTACAGCTGTGTGATCAACAACCCCATCACAAACCAGACGAGACATCTGGACATCAGTGAAGTCTGTGAGACACCCTCAGGTAAGTCAGTAATATATTCACACTGAATCTGTCTGAATCGGATCGTTCCAGTGCCCGTTTCACTTATCAGTTTGGTGCTATGATGTGCATCAGTATTATTACTGTTTGTGTTTTATTCTTTGCAGAATCCAGCCAGTCTTTAATTACCATTGCATTTCTGTTGCTGCTGCTCGTGGTCACAATTATATTCTTGTTGATATTCTGTCACCGTAGAAACTACAAACAAGCAAAACATGATGGTAAGTAGGTATTAAAAACAGCCAAAAAAAAAATAAGTGTATAGAAGTGGCAACACATTTTGTAAACATGATTTCAATTTTATTTATTTATTTATTTATATTAATTTTATAAACTTTTATCGAACAGCTCAAGCTACTGAAGTAGAGGCTGATCATACGAAAGCAACATTTATTTCACACAGAGCTCTGGATGCTGTAAGATACACTTTTATTCTCTACACTAAATCTAAAATACAGAAATAGATAATATATGAATCATAATTGTTTTTTTGTGTGTCCTCTTGTAGCTAGTTTTATATAAATAATTTTGCACTCAGACATCATGCACAATTTAACAACAACAAAAACAAAGTGTATACTGTATGTATATTATGTATGTATTCATAAAGATGTATGTACTTGATCATTAAGTTCTCTTGACTAAATTGGCTGGATCAGGATACTCTGAATCTGTGTTTAAGTGTAGAATCAGCTCTGTTCTTGACTTACTGATGCGTTTCTCTTTTCTTATAGGTGGTTAATGGACGGGATCAAATGGAGTATACAGAAGTCATGTTTAGACGACTGTAGGATATACCATGAACTCAATGATGATAGGATATGGCCATTTTTTTCAGAGGACTGTCAGGTGCTCATGCATGTACAACTACATCAAATGCAACCTTAAAGAGTCATTTTGTTTTGTATAAAAATTTTTATTTAGGTTGATTTGGTGATGTTAAGTAATATTTTTAAATTGAATAAACCCAGTTCATTTAGACACTAGGCTATCTATTTTAAAAATAACATTTTTATATCTAATGTGCTAATGGCTCCCTCTTCTGACTGTTTATGTGACTTACAGGAATCAGTGTGACTGATGTCAAATTGATGTCATTTAGTTACATGGTTTAACCTATTGATGAGTTTACAAATAAAGTAATGCAGTTTAATAATAGCCAAACAAGAAGTGAAGCAATGTGAATTCTGTAGTGAATGCTTACATTTAGTTTATTAGCTAACATCTAATAGGCTACTGTTGCTGAATAAGACACATTTACTCATGTGAAGTTGTATTTATCAGTAGAAAATTGTCGCAAAGTATACTATTAAAGCCCTTTATAATAGTCAGTGTCCATGTAATGCGGTTAAATTTATGGACACCAAGTGGAGCTCTGGATAAAAAGTCGCCAATATCCGAATGAATTTGGTTTAGAAATCAATCTAACAAACCCAGTTTAGATAATTTGTTCAAATTGCTTAGTTTTAGTAATGTGTTGAAGCTTATATGATATCTGCAATTTGTTATTTTTGATATTTTGTGCTAATTTCATATCCTGCTTTAGAAGTGGTTTGTGTATTTGCTGATAAATAAACATAATTAAACATTCTCACTGTATTGATTATGTTTGTCGGTAGATAACAGTAACTACATGCACATTTAAATATTTACCCATTTACATTTTTGTAATGTGATGTAATTAAGCCTGTTATCTGAAGATGACATGGACTTATGGCTAAATAATTAATAGTTTGATATGTTTCTTAAGCAGCTACTGTTCTGTCTATTTACTTTTCATTCACTTAAGATGCTCGTTCTGTTTTGCACAGATTGTAGTGTGTTATGTAGGCTATTTATTGTGAAACACTCTCTGTATTGATTGTCTCCAGCTTCTGCTACACTAATAATTATAGTGAGATGATTTACATTTACAGAAAAACTCATGTCAAAAAGTTTAGCATTCTAAAGAGCTCTTAAATACATTATATAATTGAGTCAAAAGTCCAAGTCAGAAAGCTACCATGGTTTCCCACTTTCAAAAGAATCTGCCTATTGTCAGGTTGTTTTTTATTCACATAAGCACTAGCAGCTCAGGTTAGGAGTTTCAGATCTACTGTGATTTGCTTGATTTAAGTCAGTATCCGTTTAGCCTATGCATAGACTGACAGTGTGTTCTACAAGATTCAACAACAAGAAGAAAAAGAATGAATGAATAAATAAATAAATAAATAAGATCTGTAGGCCTAATTGTCTTCTGGACCATTAGAAAAGCACATTTACATCTTTTAAAAAAAAATGCATTGAAAGTGTGATTGTAAAGTGAAGGCAACTCACAACGTCCACATTTACATATTTTTGCTTTATGCAGCGAAAAGAATGTTCATTGAGAATGCTTTGCATACTGTAGTCAAAATATAGACCCATTTCCATGGTGAATGAAGAATTAAACAAACAACAAAAAAAAACTCCTTATAGCTATGCCAGGTATTTTCTACCAAATCTTAAATTATTAAAGCTGACTCCAAAGCTATGTGTTACTATCTTGCCACACAAAGCCTGTTCTGTTATTTCTTTGTTTAAATATTAGTTTCTGTATTTCATAAAATAGTGATATTAACCCAGATTTTTTTAAACACACCACATTGACTCATTTTTCATCCTATCATAGGCCTATCCACATGCACCGCCCCAGAAAACATTATTATGCTTAATAATTGTATTTCGAACATTGTAATAACTATTTAACTTTAATTTCTTCCATTACATGCAGAAAAACCCCCCCCCAAAAAAAACAGACATCTTCACTTCATCTTTTTAATTGGGTAGCATAATAAAAACAGCTCACGTTTGCACGATGTTTGATGTTTTCCTCAAAAACCCTGGGTATAAAATACATAATCACATTTTTTTAATTATATATATATATGAATGAATCTATCCTTCACGAAACAGATCTCAAGTCCACGACAGTAAATAGTAAGTGTGGAGTCTGCGCTTTCAAGAAAATATACATTCTGTCATCATTTATTCACCCTCATCTCATTCATGATATTCTTTTTTCTGCAAAACAGCAGTAACTTTCACTATATTGACAAAGAAAACAAAGAACATCTTCTTTCTTTGTTAAATAAAAGTCAGTCATGCTTGGAAAGATATGAGGGTGAGTAAATGATGGTGAACTATCTCTTATGTGATCTTTTATTAGTGTAATGTCACTCACTGTGTAGACTAGTTAGGTAATAATGAAGCTTGATTGCTTTTCTTTATTGTATATTCTGTTTTCAAATAATCTTTGAAGGATATCTGAGATGATAATCTGTGATGTGTTTTCCTGACTCTTTTCTTCCAGATGTGTCTGGAGATGGAACAGACACAATATCAGTGATGGAGGGAGATTCTGTCACTGTTAAACTGAAAAGGCACTGAATTTTGATAACTTCATGTAACTTAACTCATGTCGTAAACACAGTAAATAACAAATAAATATATTTTACAATAGTTATCAGTATTATCTATGTCTGTGTAATGTGGTTATCAAAATATCAGTAACATCTGAATGTATATCTCCAGGTTTACACTCAATCTATAACCTGACAAACCCAGGAAATGTAATGTTACTGATGAATTGAATTTTACTTTCATTCAATTTTTTTGGAATGTCATTTTAGAAACGCACTTAAGTTTGTATAAATGCTGCCTGTCTCCTTTTTTTTGTTTCACTTAAATTCTTTGACAGAATTTCTAATTGAGTATTACTGAACAAGCATTATTAAATATTCTCTCTGCACTGATTTTTTTTTCTCTTTATGCCAGTAAGTCCTGATGTAGAGGATTGTAATGTTCAATGAAATGCATGCAAGCTTATTCATGATGCACATTAATTAATTTATTATTATTTTTTATTTTATTATAAGATTGGATTCTGTTGTTTGTCTGTTACAATATTGTGGTTGAAGTTATACAAAGTTTTCACAAAATGTATATTGAATTTAACATCATAACCTCAACATCATGAATGCGTTTTCAATTGTCTTAGGATTTGTCCTCTCAGCGTACATTAAGTGGTTTATTCTGCAAGTAAAAGTGTTAAAAAAAATATGCATATGTTAAAAAAAATCTTAAAAATATATTTAACCCATAAAAAAAAAAAAAAGTTGTAATGCATATACTATATAATTTAAATTTGATTGTGTTACAATTTAAATGTGTTTTTATTTTAATGGTTAATTGTACAACATATTCATGAATAAACTTCATTACAGCTTGACACTATGCAACTGAATTGCGATGTCTGTTTTTTGCTTTGGTGGAAAATGCTAAACTGGATTAAATGCACTAAGCATAATTCAGTGTGTATGTGCAAAATATGCGGTTTTGATGTGTCGCATCAAAGTGAATGTTATTCTGAGAACAGCAACGTGCGAAAAATCAGTGTGAAGTGTCATTAAAGCTTATCATTTGCACAAGTTGTTTGCTGAATTTTTGTCTAGATTTTTATTATTTTTTTTAAACCTTGACTCTGGATCACCAGATCACTCCAAACAAACACACAATGGCTTTAATCACACAATGAACTCTGTAATGCTGTGCAATTAAGAATATTTTAAAATAAAAATAAAAAATATAAACTCCATGTATATATTCAACAAGTGTGATTCATGCAACATTTTTAAAAATAATTTTCAATTAATATATATTTATTTATTTATTTTTCTTTTTTTGTTTTTGACAACCAGCAAGATTGAGAAATTATACACATGAACAATATATTCAAATCCATTGACAACTGTAGGATGTGTGTGTAAACACTGCTCTGAGGGCTCCCTCTGCTGGACTGCCTTTGAGATAACATTTAGTCTGGTAATGCACTTGAGCTGAAGGACAACTTCACTAATATTTTGATCTGATCTGTGTTAAATGTGCAGTATCTACACTGTGGGATGTGTTTGGAAAATGCTTCTCCACTTACTTTCTTAATTTGATAGCTGCTTGATTTTTTACTCACATGAGCTGCTCTTTTCTTTTTCCTGTTTTCCTGCACAGATGTTTTTGTTTCTGTTAGTATATAAACTATTTTAATGCTCTCCTGACTTCGTTTTTAAAGCGTGAACAATCATTCCTTGTGCAGCCACTTTCACATGCACCTGACAGTGACAATTATCAGTAAACATCTATCATAATATTAAAAAGACCGAAGCCCTCTGGTGCTCAGGGAAGAAAATTTCTTTAAACTAGTTATTTGATGCTATAGGTGTGGTGTCATGATTGTAAGATCGCGATTGGGTATGGGAGATTGTGGGGGGGCTGCGCAGACTCTGTCTCCAAATTATTTCACTTTTGCAAGATGTCAGCAGCCATACTGAGCACTTGAATTGGCTTCACTTTCTATAGTGGAAGGAAGTGGAGTCATGTCGTCCATCTTTTTTACAGTCTATGGTATCAACTCGTCTAAGTTGAGGGAAGAAAAGTGGAATATAGAAAGCTTTGGCGTTGTCCTTTACATCAGATACATTTTAAACCTATTTTCTTTCTAAATGTGCCATTCAGAGAACAGCATCCTTTGTGGATAAATAAACTCATCATTTCCATGTTTTTATTGTTGAGAAAAGCATGTCAGAATACACACAGATCATCTACCACCTTCTGATGAGAGATCTGCCATAGGTCACTTATTACACATTCAGTAAAATAGATTTCCGTTTTATATTTCTTTTTTTTTTCTTGCTTAACTTCCTGTCAAAGGGCGTTTCTACATAAAACCACAATTTTAGTGTTGCTAATCATGTGTTGTTAGTGTGAAGCATACTGATACTTTGGAGTTAGGGTTTGTTATCTGAAAGAGTTTACAGATCCAGAATAATGTTCTCTCGTCTGTATACACTTCTCCTGTTTATCCTGTGCCGTAAGTAATTTTTCAGTACTTTTTAAATTAATCAATGCATTTTGTATTATCAAAATAGATTTGTTTGAATCTTTCTGTCAAGCTCCAGGAAACAATATTAAAAACCATTAACAGAATGAAAATTTAGAGCTGTGTGTGCATATAAAGTAAATATTTAATAGATCTGTTAAGGATATGTGTTTTTATATGTATTTCAGGTGTGTTTGGTGATGAAATGAAGTCAGTATCGGTGACTGAGGGAGATTCTATCATGCTAAAATCTGATATTAAAGTACAGAGTAAAGATAAGTTATTGTGGATGTTTGGACCACAAAACATTCGCATCGCTGAAATATATAACCAGAACATGTTTATGCATGAAGGTTATGAGAAATTTGGAAATAGCCTGCAGATGGACAATCAGACTGGATCTCTGAGCATCAGAAACATCAGAACTGAACACTCTGGACTTTATAAACTACAGCTCACCAGCGACGGTGGAAAATCATACAACAGATTCATTGTCAATGTCTACGGTAAGTAAAGTAATAATCAAATAATCTCATTTTAATATTAAACTATTCTTGAGAAACCTGATCTGTTTGTGTAATTGTTTCATCTTCCTTCTAGCCAGAACCGCCAATTTTCAAATTTATATATGCACACATTATTAGTAGTTGTCTTAGTGTTTTGTTAAATATATTTTGGAGAATCTGGATAATGTTTCTTTTCTTATTTTTTTTTCAGCTTATCTGCCTGTTCCTGCCATCACTAGAAACTCTTCACAATGTTCTTCATCATCATCATCAGGATCATCGGTGTCCAATTGTTCACTGCTGTGTTCAGTGGTGAATGTGGGTCATGTGACTCTCTCCTGGTACAAAGGAAACCATTTATTGTCCAGCATCAGTGTGTCTGATCTCAGCATCAGTCTCTCTCTACCTCTGGAGGTGGAATATCAGGATAACAACACCTACAGCTGTGTGATCGACAACCCCATCAGAAACCAGACAAGACATCTGAACATCAGTCAACTCTGTCAGTCATGTGCAGGTATGGCAGTAGTAATATTAGTGTTCTTTACAGACCTGAAAGAGTTAAAATGCACATTAATACTTCCATGTTCTTCTGTTTCTTTCCTCAGACTCTGTTCAGTATTGTAGTTCTACTGAAGCTGTGATCCGATTGGTCCTATCTGCTCTGGTGGGCGTGGCTGCAGTTGCTGCCACAGTTTATGACTTCCGGTCTGAAAGAGTTCAGTAAAACAAAACATAAAGAAACACCAGAGGCGATGTTTTTTTAAATCTAACAACATATGTATTAAATAAAAGACGTTTAATTTGATGCCAAGGTGCGCAAAACCTTTCACAACCATCTGTTTTGGGTTGTGTTTGGTTCTGAACCATGAGGGTCACAACAGTGTTCCTTTTTGCAATATTTAAAATATACATTGTTATCCAAAAGTAAGTATAGAAAGAAGCAGAACAAAAAAAAAAAAAGGTGAACAATTAAAAAAAAAAAAATTGTGTTTATACATAGACATAAGATAAATTAACTGATCACTGATATCTCATGCACCTCAGCTAGTTCTTTTCCTGTATATGACAGACGGGGCAGTATGGTTTGTGGGACCCTGGTGCAGGTTGTACCAGTGGGCCCTGTTTGAAATTGTTTAATTTGTATGTTCCTTCTATTTATTTATTTGTGCTAGTATTTACACGTTTACGTTTTTTCAATGTGTGTAGGTGTCCGGGCACAGAAAATGAATAATTAAATCTAAAATAGCACTGCTGTAAAAATTAAATATACAGTCAAAACAAAATGTATTCAGACACCTTCAACATTTCTCACATTATCACAGGTAAATTGCTATAGTTTACCAAGCAATGCTTAATTTTTTTCAGTCTGTAAAAAGGTTGAATTTTAATTGATGTAAAAACTAAAAAATAATTCAGTCAAGAGCAGTGAGTGATTTCTTTCCTTAATTTTCTTGGATTAGATGCTTGTTCATGGTTGACCAAATCAAACCAATCAAACAGCAAACAATTTTTGAAACCAAAAATTGTCAGCTGATTGGCCTTAAAGGCACAATATGTAAGATTTTTGTTATAAAATATCCAAAAAACACTTGCACAGTGTTATATACAATGGGAAAGTATTACGTATACGGAATATATTCAGAAAGTATTCAGACCCCCTTAAATTTTTCAATCTTTGTTATATTGCAGCCATTTGCTAAAATCATTTTTTTAAAAGTTCATTTTTAAAGTTCATTTTTTTCCTCATTAACGTACACACAGCACCCCATATTCACAGAAAACACAGAATTGTTGACATTTTTGCAGATTTATTAAAAAAGAAAAACTGAAATATCACATGGTCCGAAGTATACAGACCCTTTGCTCAGTATTTAGTAGAAGCACCCTTTTGATCTAATACAGCCATGAGTCTTTTTGGGAAAGATGCAA
>JAUCMR010041481.1:0-21496 GCA_032357425.1 Enteromius argenteus | reverse complement strand
ATTGGTCACAGTGGGCGTGTTCAGGGAATGTGTTTGAATTGTTTTGGATTTTTTTAGCTCCAAATATAATTTCCAAACGGTTTAAAATTTAACAGCCTTTCCAAGCGGACACAAATAAACTATATAAAATATGATTGGGGTTATAATAAAATTTTTTTGGACTTAAAATTTGCTTAGTTTAAGTATTTATTTAAATTTTAATCAAGGTTTTAATTCTTTTTTAATGCGGTTACGTTTCTGTATTCATCTAATATATATTTTTTATTTAAATTACCAAAAATGATTTTGAGCATTTTTACTCCATACCAGCATTTTTTTCCCAGCATTTTTGAATTGAGATTGAATGAGAAAATTATAGATTATAGACTTATAAAATATATCACTCTTATCAGGCATAACATAAAAAAGCACTTTTTAAAATCTTTATTATTTATTGATTTATTCATCTGTATCGCCTACACATTGCTGACGCAGCTGAATTTTTCTGTGCTCTTTGCCCAAGCAAAACTCTTAAAATATAATATTTCCCAGTATTAAAAATAGTTGCTAGTGCGTACAAATACCAAAACAGCAGCTGGTATTTAAAGGCGCTAGGCTAATGACTGTATTTTTCTTAATGCCAGCACCTTCAGAATTTCACAGCATATGTGCAGCAGACTAATGATCCAAATGAGCCCTTTTTTCTCCACACCATTTACTGCACACATTGGAAAGCCATTGGTTAGACTTTCTCCGTTAATAAAGAGGAAGGGGAAAAAAAGAAGAAATTCTATCACTAACTGCTGCAAGGCAAGTTCAAGCCGTAAAGGTCTTGTCTGCTGAAGCATTTCAGCTTGGCTTAGCTTTCTTAGCTGACTGTAGTAGTCATGAAGCCATGACCAGTCTCTGCTCGACTTCACCCGCACACACACACACACACACACATGCTCTCGCACTATAAAAGCAAGAGTGTGGCGACAGAGCAGAGCATCTTCTAAGACACAAAATGCAGGCTGTCAGAAGGGCTGGCAGAGCCTTGTTCCTGTCACGCTGCCAGGATGCAATATCACTCAGCTGAGGTAGAAAGCCGTCAGTTGTAAAATATGATGAATTATCCCTATTCTGCAGAGAGTGGGCCGACTGTGGGCGTGTGCCTCTCTGTGTGTACGCGAAAGTACGTGGGGGTGTATAAAGAGTCTACGCCTGTGTGTGTGTGTGAGAGAGTCTGCTTTGTGTGACTGAGCACCGCAACTGTAGTTGCAGCACACACAAGAGTGTGTGGGTGAGAAAAAGAGTGAGAGAGACCAGCCACGGGGTTACTACAGGTTTAATGGCGACCTTGTTGTGCTCGCACTTAGCTGCTTTCAGTGTTGAGTTGCTCAGAGCGAGTGTCTAATCCCCCACCCAGGTGATCACACACTTGATTAGTGGCCTTCGTTATCTGCCTAGAGGACAAGCCGCTGCCCCCCTCCTTCACTGGTCAGGGCTAGGGCACTGGGGGTTGTCAACCCCAAAGAAAGAAGAAGAGAGAGACAGAAGGAGAGAGAAGAGGGGCCAGGATATTGTTGAGATGTATTAGTATTCAGACAGAGCCTTACAGCCTGCAGAGCAAATTGATTACTACACTGTACCTGTTTTTGGTGTCACAGCTCCGTAAGAAGGTAAGATCGTATATTGTATATCAGTGTGGGCATGGCAGAAATTTTTCTTTCACTTTGCCGGGACCGTTATGAATTTGAGCTTTCTGAAGTTGTGAATAAGTCTGATTACTGTTTGGTTTGTGTGAATGGTTTGACATGTTTCGGCAGGTTTGTGTTGTTGAAATTTAATTTGGTGCATTCAATATTTTTTCCTTTTTAAATAAAAGTTTTCGTTTAACTAGTTTCATAGAGTTCTGCAGGGATGATGTGTTTCTGAAGGCCAGCCTAAAAGTTGCAAAACTCTGGTTCCCTTGAACTCGGTTTTGATTTTGGCTTTTGGATTACTGGACAAAATAAGATCTGTGACCAACAGTCGTTTAAGATTCTTATTCAAGTTCTTCATCAAGATAATCTTCTGACCACAAAGTTTATGAATTTTGAAGCTTAAATACACTCAACGGAAGTAAAAAACTGAAGTTAGCAAACAAGTCACACCATGGTTGAATGACTTCAACATCACCTCCATTAAGCCTCTGACAACTCTTTAAATATTCATGTAAAATCTAATACAAGTTGGAAAGTTTTAGTTATTCTGTGTGAGTTCTTTTTAAAAAAATGTATCCTTATCTATAAGTTTTCATCCAGTAAAGTATCTGGAAAAATCCAGTAAAACATCTGGAAAAATCATGGGGCAATTGAATAATGTTGTGGACAATAGGGGTGCGTGGAGTCAAGTGGCTGAGATCCACTGGCCTAGGCTCATTGTGCATGACACGTACCATGTATTGCCAGTAACTTATAATGATCTCACATCCTGGAAAAAGTGGAAGCTTGTCTTTTTTGGATGAGGACATTGCTGAGTTATCTCTAAAGACTTGAGCAAATGACGTGAGGGTCATGACGCACATGCTGACCCTTCATTTGACCCTTAAGGCAATGGTGCAGTGTATGTTTATTTATTTTATGAATAATAAAAGTGGTCTTTGCTCCCTCTTGACTGCACTATTAGACCAATGTAATATTGTACTTTAGACTGTGACTTTTGTTTATTTTGTCATGCACTTTTTGTGTTTGGTTTTGCAAGTACAGTTGCACTTTGCATTACTGGCAGTCGATGTGCTATACTTGGTCAGAGCTGTTTACATAATGACTGGCATAAACTATGATCCTGATAAACATGATCTCTTGAGTTAAGGCGAAGGGTGACTTTTAAAGAGCCATGGGCTCTCATTGTATAACTATTCGTTTCTAGCAAACTCTTTCTCACAGAAAGTCTTCTAATGAAAATTTCTTCTTTTTTTCCCTCTATGTGGAGCCTAAAAAAGGTCACTGCACTTGTTTTCTGAAGGTTGTGTCCAAGTTCACAAAGCCAAAAAGTTCCACTGAAGTACTTGAAGTGTTTTTTGGTATTTTCATGATCTGTTTTTTTTGGGCACAGACTGATTCCCATGCTCACGTTCCCCAAGTCATTTCCAACCCCGGAAACTGGGCCATTTACTACAGTCAATTAGGAGTACAAATATTTTGTTTGCTCCCATTTCCTGGTTGTGGGCAGTAATTACAGTTGTTGTTTTTTTCCTTGACGAGCGTTAGCACACTCAGTATCACTTTAGGATGTCATTTATTTTGCAGCCGAACCGACAAAGATACATGTTATTCTGCAGTTGAAGATGAACCAGCTTGGTCTTCTCTAAGTGTTCCTGTTAACATTACTCTGCCATCATAAATCTACAAGTCTAAGGTCAAGACTATTACTTGTGGCAAGACTCTAGAATTATGTTTGGAGTCTTATGACAGTACACGCAGGGGCCCCCCATATATATATCTGCCATCAGCTTGGGAAAGGGTTCCTTCTGCTTGGCTAAAACGTTCTGGTATCACCCCCGTGCTTGCCCATGTGAAAGGGTAACTCATCATATTGTCATCATAATGTAGGTCAGACTCATGCTTTTAAGAGTCAGAGAATGCACTTGGCAAAGCCCTAACTAAAGGGGTGTGCCCCAGCTGGGAAATGTCAATGCGTGATGCCCATAATGCTTGTTTGGAAGTAGGTCACAGTGACCTAGTTTGAATGGTGCATGGCCCTGATTGACTGAGTCACCCAATGCTATCTTAGGAATGTGTTGTTGTAGTTCCACAGGCTTTTGTGTCTACGTGTGCAACCAAAGGATAACAACATCTTAGCATTTGCAGTGGCTCAACTATGTCCAAAATTCTTTTTTTATTTTGAGAGCTAGACAGCGGGTATGAACGCACATCGCAAGGGCAGCTTTGTCGCTTTTTATTAGGACCTAATGCTTTGTATGGACGCCAGCTGTTGCATCAACTCAAACGGCCCCGGCGGAATGAGTGACCTTGACTTCAAACAGGGCATGCAGCAGGTTTTGCTCCTTTTGCCTCATCATGCATTTTAAATAGCCTAAATGGATTACAGTTTCTGGACGGTGGATGTAATTTATGATCTGGAATTTTTTTGGGGGGTCAATTAATCTTCCAGCCTTGCAGTTGAGAAATGAGGGATCCAGTCCAGATATCAGATCCTCTCCATATATATTGAGCCAGTCATTTTACAGGGATTTCTATTTCTCAGGTAACTGCATTGATGGTGATAGTATTGTGATAAAAGGAACTGAGAGAACAGGCTCATATATAACTGGGTTTTTGTCAAAGATAGGCTACTACAATCACTTCTTACACAGTTATTCTGAAGCTCATAGCTGTCAGAAAAAAAAGCTTTTTCATATTTGCAAAGCTTTGATTTGAAAGTTTTTTTTTTCACTGAATACATGATAAAACAGCAGATATTTTTTGTCTTTTCTAACGTAAGATACTCTTGTAAAGTAATTGTTTATCTGTTTAACAGGGTGAAGGTGTTGTCAGTATTGTGTTTCCCATTTTCACTGGATGCTACAGTGGCCTGTTGACAGTAGTATAGGATGAAGTGTTGTTGTTGTTGGCCCAAATCAATTACCCTCTCCCACTCTTTGACACATTAGATATAACGCTTTGTCAGTTTTCATGAAATTTCTCAACTATTTAATTGACAAATATCATTATACTATATCCTTATCATAACGCTGAAATATACTTGCATTCAGTAGGGTTAGGACATGCATTTCAATTTTATGAATGTTTATAAGTCTGTTCTATACTGATTTGTCTTTAGAGATAATATCCAGATAATATCTATTTTGATGGTGTAGTGGCATATGAGTTTCACACCCCTGTGACCGATATCTTGATAAGGTCATCCCATACTGTCCACCCCCTGTCAGCCCCAGCAAAGTAGAACAACCAGAGGTGCCAATTATGAGCAGAACAAATCAACCATAGCCATTGACCTTCACTTTGACCACAGAGCACTGGCAAGGTCAGCCTTGTGTATATTCCATGATTAAGTACTTACAATTTCATCTCATTATGTTTTTGTTTTCCTATGAAGTGCAGACTTTGTGGTGACATTGGTAGTGCTGTACCAAGAGGCTTGAGTTGTGTTGTGAGTATAGTGTTTAGCAGACTTGTACATATACAGAGTAAATGTGTCAGTCTGCAGAGCCAATGGCACTGTGTGATCCAGAAGTGGTATATTTTGAGATGATATAGTGAGAGCAACTATGGTAACGTAGAAGTGAAGGACTAGGCTGCATCGTGTGGGCGTTCTTTTTCCAGACACTGAATGCAGAGAGGGTGAGAGAGAGACCCATGTCTGTCAAACCAGCCAGCAACATCTAGGTTGAGAAAATGTTCATCACAAATTGTCAGAAATGAACTTTTTGCACCCTGAATAAATATATCAATTCATATATAACATACTGGATTTAACATAAAATTGATCAAATGTAAGATAGCCGAAAACAAAATATTATTTAATAATAACTGGGCCATTCATCACATTTGCTCCATTTTTGCTCTGAACCCTGTTCAATTTCTGAACCTTCCAGTCATTATAGATAATTAGAAAAAAAACCTTCTAAATGCCTATTAGCTTTCTGTGGTTGTCTTACAAAGAATTGAGTTCTCAACTGACAGTTTGTGGGTCTAATTTGGCAAGAGTTCTGTCAAAACATTTAATCCTCTTCAGGATACTGTGCTTTGTTATTTTTTACCTAATATCTGTCAAATCAATCAAGTAGTCTTTAAAGCCCTGTGTATTCAGTTTTAATGAGATTCAGCAGGCTAATTCCTACTGCTTAGGAGTCTGGAGAAGAGAAAAAAACCTTAAAAAGATGGTTATTACTATGATGGTACAGAATCAGTCTTAATTGAATCCCTTTCAGTATACGAGGAAGATCCATCTTTAGGTCATAACTTTTGGCTTGTGAAAACACTGGCATGCAATAGTGGAGGACTTTTTGGCCTTGCTTGCTAGCTCATCATTTTCATTTATCGTCATAAATAACCCAATGTTTAGTCTTTCAAAATTCAAGGCTCTAAGGCAAATACTTTTTGATCATGTTTATAATATATTTTGCCCCTAAAATTGATCAACATAGGAAATGTTAAACTACATGTTAAAGATTAGCTGAATTTGTTAGCTAATTTTTTATTTTTTTTTTATAATAATTTATCTTTCTCTCTCTTGTGTAGGACCATCACCAGCTGACCTTGTGGACAGAATTACAGGGTGTATGCAGTGATTTCACTCGTAACCCTGGAGCTTTGAAGTACAAATCCAGTGCCATGGAATCCCACAAGACTTGACTGCATTAAGATTACTTATCTTAACAATGGCAAACATGATTTAAACTACATTCATGCTTAGCTCTTGCCTCCTGTATGGGGGAATGGCTTGTGAATCTACATCATACCTTTCTTTTACCTAAAAAACAAAAAACAGAAACAAGGTTTGGAAGCTAAAAACTGTAAGGTCTCTTGGCAGAACGTAACAGAACGATTTTCCCTCTATTGTGGTGGCCAACCATACAAGGGACTATAGTATTGAACATGACTCATGGGGAAGAGCCTGGCCCTGAAACACACCAGGATTCTGCTGTATTAACATATCTGGAAGGCTTACTCATGCATCAGGTAGCAGGAGGACAGGGTGCGGCAGCAACACAGAGTGGAAGCCAAGAGCAGAGGAATAAGGATGGGACGGGGCATGCACAGCCTAGTCATGGCACTCGACAGGAGCAGAACCGAACAAATTCCCACTGTGGAGCCTCACAGCACCTCAGAAAGGCTCGTCTGCTTAACTCAGAGGCCTGGACAGAGTGTGAGACTCAACGGAGGTCAGCACCTTCTGTTGCCCTCAACGGGCAAAGTGAAGACCACCACAGTGGCCAGAATGGTACCTCCCAGGATAAAGGAGAGAGTACACTTCTAGCTAGTTTGCTGCAGTCTTTCAGCTCTCGACTTCAAAATGTGACCCTGCCACAGCAGATTATCCAAGGCTTGAGGCCACCGGATGCCCCCTGCCAGATAAGCAAGCCTGTACAAGAAGACAGGGCAGATGTGCCTTGCCACAGACCAGCCTCAAGCCACCTCAAAGGGTTAGTGAGCAAGAGCAAAATGCAGAATCACAGCAACAGTGTGCCTTATCAACGTCGACGGTCTAGCCAGGAAAGTTTTTCAGAATCTCCCAAGGCACTGCAAAGCAGTACTCCCTCCCCATCTCCCGAGTCTCTATCTTGTACTGAGCGACTAAAAGCTGTGGCAAACCTGGTAAATATCAGATCAAGCCCCGCTCCATCGCCCAAACCAAGTGTTGCCTGTAGTCAACTGGCTCTGTTGCTCTCCAGTGAGGCCCATCTGCAGCAGTACTCTCGAGAACATGCCCTGAAAGCCCAAATCTCTGGACGATCAGCCAGTGAGAGACTATCCGCCATGGCCACACAGCAGACACAAGATAAACAACCTACAACTTCTGGCCAGACTCATGGACTAAGCCTCTTACACACCAAGAATGGAATACCTTCACAAATGTCAACAAGCTCCAGTAGACAAAGTCCAAGCCTGACCTCAGGGCAAAGAAGGACAGAAGGTTCTATGTGCAAAGGAAATCGCTTTAGAGAGCGCAGACCTTTTGAAAAACAAGGCAGACCATCACAGAACTGCAGCAGTCTTCTACTTCAGCTTCTCAATAGTCACAACACCTCACAGCGAATTAATGGACAGGGTCACCTGAAAGACGACCTCAGTACCTTTGGCACTCTGGCCTCTCCGCTTTTTTCAGACAGCGAGCACTCAAACCCCGACAGTAGTCTTACAAAAGACAGCAGCGATGCTGAGAGCACTTACTCAAGTTGCTCTCCTATTGACCTTTCTCTGAAGAACAGAACAAATGTACAAACACCAGTATCTACTTCATCCTCACCTGTACGGGACAGAGTCCCAGAGTCTTCTTTAAACAGGTGGAAGCCTGAGAGTCCACCTGTTAAAGTTACCTCAGATCACAGGGAGGTTGACACCTGTTCAGAGATGAAACCTCATCACAAGGTCACTCTATTACAGTTGCTCTTGGATCACAAAAATAACGAGAGAGTAAACAAAGGTCTGGATAATCCTGATTTGCTGCAGGCTGTAATCCCTAAGGTCACTAGTGCATCTACAAGTAGCCAGAGTGTTTTCAGTACAGTTAGGTGTAAGGACATAAGTGATCTTAGCGGACACTGTGGATTGAGTTGTAGAAGTCCCAAAATATTGCCAACTTTCTCCCAAAGCAGAGACTCCAACAGCAGTGCATCTCCATATACACTTTATGGGTCTCCCCATTCTCAGTCTGTACCATTGGATCTTTGTAAAGCAAAACAACCTGCAAGTGATGTAAGAGTAAAAGAACCTGCCTTTAGTGCTAGTAAATTGTTACAGAATTTAGCTCAGTGTGGAAAACAAAACCCTGAAATTTCTCCTCCAGCACAGGCACCTTTACCCCCTGTCAAACTCATGACCCAAGAGCTGAAAGTTAACCATCCTCCAACTTTACTTGAGAGACTTACTGCACCAATTCAGAGAAATAACACACTGTGGGAAGAGGCCAAAGCAAAAATTTCAGCTGTGCCCGAAGCAACACAGCATGTCTCCGAGATTGAGAATCTGCTTGAAAGGCGTACAGTTCTACAACTTCTTTTGGGCAATGCTCCTCAGAAGGAAAAGGTAGGCAGTAAACGAAAACGAGAACATAGCAAAAATAGTTCTGTGGAAAAACCAACACATCAGGCAACTGGCCAACCAAATGGTCCTCCTTTGGATATTACAATTAAAACTGAGCCTGTTGAAGAGGGTCATGCATATGACTATAACAAAATGTCTGTACTGGAGCCTAGAAAAAGCACCAGTTATCATTCTCATGAAAGCATCAAACAAGAACCACTGTCCCCAGAGGCTCCCACTAGAGATGGTCTTCTCTGTCATCTCTTAAAGAAACGACCCAACAAAACTCTTCAGCCAAACAAATTAGAAAACCTAAACAAGAGTTGTGTCAAAGAAGAATTTGCTGAAACCCAGGGACCAACTATCCCAAAGAAGCGGAAATTTTCAATAGAACTTGAATATCATAACTCCTCGACTCCGCATACCAGGGAGTTGGAACATTCTGGTAGCATGAAAGATGACAACAGTGGTTGTTTTGCTGCCAGAGATATAGAAATAAGAGAGGCCAGAGACCCATCAAGCCCCCCAGTGGCTGACAGTCCACCAGCTAGGTTTCCACCATACGAGTCTAGCGATAACCGAAGTTTCAATGTTCTAAAGCAGCTGCTGCTTTCAGACAACTGCTTGAAGGAATTGTCTCAGCCAAGGGGTACATTCAATTCACCGTCACATACTGTGCTAAATGGGAATACAATCAAGCAATCATTTAATGAAGGTGAAATTCAAAACTTTCACCAGAGTCTGAGTCCCAGCAATGCATCTTCTAAAAAAGCAAGCTGTCACAGGCAAGAAACTCCCCATGTTACACAGCAGGAGCCTGCAAGGTCAAAAATCCATTACAGCACCACAAAGGATTTGAAGGGCCCTGCAAAGATGGTTAATGGAGATGATCAAACACACAAGTATGTGCCAGACTCGCCTCGGTTTACCAAGACTAACCCTATTTTGTATTATATGCTCCAGAGGAGCAATGCACAACTGGCTAAAGAGGGGGAGGGCTTGGAAGTAAGCGCGGGACAAATACAGACAAAGGTCAAAAACGAGTCATCAGGTGATACTGAGGCCTTCGAACTTTGAAACAAAATTCACAGAATTACAATGGAACACTTAGTTGTGACTCAAACGGGTCATTGAAGAAATACTAGTTTTGAGACTGTGAACCAGCATCTGTGCTTGAACTAGAAATGTGCTTCTTTTTATTCTCTCTGCTTCTTATCTGCTTTTGTTTTTATCGAGGCATCTCACATTTTTCACTTGAATTACGTGTCATTTAGTTCACAAAAAGACCATGAAACCAAAGTTCATTTGAATATTTATAAGCACTACTTTCTGGCTGAATTCTCTTCTACGTTCTAAGCGGCAAAGAAAATAAAAGTTTTCTACAAAAGGTGTGTGACAGATTTGCCCTCATGTATTTGAAACAATATCAGTTCCCACTCCGTTTTCCACACATGGGTAGACTTTTGGCCTCAGGCAGTGAGTTATGATGCACCAATGCACATGATAATCTGTATAAACAGATTGTGTCTCAGCAGTTGTTAGTGAATATTCTTCAATTTACATGCTGAAATGAAGAAATAACTATGTATTGTTACTTTGTCTATGCCAGGAAGGCATTAAATGTCACAGTATTTATACATTCAGATAAATGAAATTGGTTGCCTTTTTAAAAAAGATAGGCATCTCTCATTGGTTCTGTATTGTTCGGATACATTAACAGCAATGTTAAAGCTGTATATTCAATATCATGTTTGGATAATATGGAATATGAATCCATTAGTATTACAACATGATATCTTGATATCTATGGTATGTGAAGTGTGTATACTTTTATGTTATCAGTGTCCTCTTTCATTTCTCTCTCCCGCTGAAAACAATGTTGTGATGTGCTTTATTCTTTATTCTGCGTTCTCAGCATTTATCCATGTCAAGACAGAAATGGATTTTTACAATACTCTAGAAAATGGTGAATGAAAATCACAAGAGTTAATACAAATGACTGCTTTTTGCTCATATGTTTTGTATTTGTGAATTTTATGAACAGGTCTTGGTATTAGCATGTCATAAGATGTTTGTTCTATTATGCAAGAGATTGTTGCATCAACTTGAGACAAATCAGCCCAATCTCAGCTGTCTGTCACATTAATGGACACATTGATCTAATAAAGGGAGTGTTTGTGGCATTAAGGCCATTCCCACAGAAATATGTTTGCTCATGTGATGTTTTACAGTCTTACGTTTGGCATATGTTGTTTTTCATCAATCTTAAAGACTCGTTATAAACTATATTTATGTACATAGCATAATCTTTATGAAAGACAGCTATTTTGTATGAATGAAAAGCATTTTAGTTTTGAAATTTCTTAAAGAGACTTCAAAGTAAATGCCATGTGAATATGTATTCTAGAGGATGATTTTTGTCCTTCTTTTGCATGTGTCTCCTGATTAAACTATGATAATCTGTTCTGCAATATCTTGTGTTATGTCAGATATTTAAGAGTACACTGCTGCCTGTTGCATGCAGATGCATGAGAAGGTTCCTATGTATTACTGAACATGGGGAAATTCAAAGTCTTAAGCATATATATATATATATATTTTGTCATGAAGCCCAATACATAAAAATGTGATCTGTATGTTTGTCATGAGAAATAGACCACTGGGCAAAAATGTTCAAACTTTTGAAACAAATGTGCATATGAAGATATTTATTTTGTTTTTACTCAATTTTATTTTTTACAAGGAGAAAACCAAACAGGTTAAACAATCATGTTCCGTACTGTACAGTACAAAGATGGATTACACTGACACTTCAAAAACTTCTATTGGTTTTGAAATATTGTTTTGATGCAGGCTAACTGCAATACGTTTGAGTATTATTGTGTATCGTTATTTCTAAAAATACATTTCATTTGGGTGTTTACTTGCACAGATTTCGAATAAAGTTCTGAAATGCACAATCAGAATAAACCTGTCGTTTATGTCTTGCAATGTTTTTTCCCGTTATTATACTGTCCTGATTTATGTCTCAACTAGCGTATAACCTGTGCTTGACCCCTGGCTGCACAAAAACTTGATTTTACATGCAAAGAGGAAGTAAGGAGGAATCTGTTAAGAGTGTGTTTTATTTTGCATGGAAACCTTTTCTCTGGCTGACTAAACCTTGCTGTTGACCTAAATTTTATCTGCTGTGCCCTGAGTCATAACCTTAATTCCTGTCGTTAGGCGGTGACATAGATGTGAGAGGAAGTGATAGGACAGAGATGACCTCGTGCATCACCGGGGCCAACATCAAGACAGATCAGTGGCCTGTAAAAAGGTATTCTGGAAGAAAGGGACACTCTGCAACAAAGAACAACCTGCCTCGGGCCTACAGGGTTGCTTTTATCAGGAAACGCAGGAGAGAAATGCGATTCCCTCACCTTCTGCTTACTCGCACCTAAATACTGAAATTCTTAAAAGCTCAAAAACGACAAATATGGGTGACAGACAGGGGGCACGAGGGGTTTTAATAATCAAAGCTGAGAGAAGCACGCAAGCCTGGTTTTGAATATGAGCTTTCTTTTATGTTTTCCTCCAAAACTAGGTCATATAATATAGGCCTACACATCCTTTTATGTGTCTGCGTTAAAGTGAGGGGGTAGGGGGTGGCTGAAGTGAGAGTTGATGGGATTAATTTAAAGCTAAAGCAGGTTTGAGTTGTGCACGAGTGTGAATCAAAAATGCTTTTGGAGTTTCAGGGTAAGCTAACAGATCAAATCATCCTCTACAGTGCTTTGAATGTTAAAAAGCATAATAAATGGCATCATTTTGCTTGTAAAAGAAGGGATGATAAACCTCTGAACAACTGGAAAGTGCTGTCGGGAGGGTCGGTAAAGCAGCGGCGCCACTGATTAAGTGGAGGACACTCTTCACATTCCTGCTGAGTTTCTTTTACAGATCCTCTCCCTCGTAATTGGACAAGAGCTTGCGTGCATTTTTGACGGATCAAAGAAAGTTGCACAGTTGGCATGAATCCGCTGATGTGGAACAATACATAAAAAGTATGCTGTGCTTGGCTGATGATAGTTAATGCCTCTTGTGCTTAAGCGGGAAATTCTAAATCATACCTATGATTTATGGATCTCTGAACTCCTCATATGAAATATGGCTTCTTGGCTCCCTTACAGCCCATGCATGCGCTTCTATCACTGACGTCTTCGCTTAAACAGGCCCTGTAACCTTAAGCTTCACAGTATGCATTTGCATCTAGAGGCTTACTGTGAATTTAGCAATGAAATATATATCATGTCCTTGCTGATTGTCTTTTATTATGTGGCTCATTTTGTAATTCATAACATGAAAGTGTGTGCGCAAGAAATGGAGATCATGCATATTCCATGTTTGATCAAACAGAAAAGTCATAAAAGAGATTTCATGTGACCCAGTTATGCCTATGAAAATGACATGAATATATTTTTAAATATATCTCACATTAGATATGCCAGATTACTACTAGGAAAAAAAGTGCCGGGATGAATCTAACAGTTGTGTGTAGTGGTGTTCTGAAATGAGGAGGCAAAACCCTCACACATGTCCCAGACACATTTTTGGTTTAATATTATTTACAGTATCAGGAAAAAATGTAACAACAACCAAGCTATTTTAGACAATCAAATTTGGTAAATATTCATCACATCTCTATTTTTTTTTACCAAACTGATTACTCAATAAAACTCCCACAGATCATGTTTTCAGGCAATTTTAAGTCTTATTTTGAGGCACAAAGTGGTTATATTACTTTTTAAAATGAGTCTATCCCATTGCCTTTAAATTGTACATTCAGAACGATTGGCTAATGTGGAATTCGCACGAGCACAAGAGGCGGGATTTATCGCATGAACCAATCACAGCAGAAAATAAACAGCCATATCCAATCATATTATTCATTACCTCCTCTCACTTGATTTTTCCACATTTTTTTAAGTGATCTGTTAAAAGTCAATGAGCTCAGGGGAAGTGAGGAAAAGAGACTCCTGCTGTAACTTCACATGCTGCTGAAAAACGAGTTGTTTACACTATTTTGTAATATTGGTGTCAATAAATTTTTTTCTATGAGTGTTTTTTTTCTCATCCAATATTTTGAGGAGATACTACCTCCTTTATATATTGATGTCTCTGTCTGATCTAAAGGTCTAAAGGTTTTTCTGTTCATTTCACGGACACCACATTGTATAATCCTTCTGAGCCTCCACAGTGAGTCAACACAGCAGGATCTGATTCTATCCTGGAATACATTGTTCTTGTGGTGAAAGGGAAATAACGAATGTGGTGCAATAGCTTGCTTTAACTAGACGGTCTGAGGGGTTCAAAAGGGCAGCAGAGGTTAAAAAAGACTTCAGAGATTGTACGTGTGCATGTGTGTAGGACAGAAAGGGGAACAGTGGGGTTTTGTTTGCTGAGGAGAAGGCTGACTGTGTGACACTGTACACATTCCCCTCCTCTGACTTCCACTTTATTTGATCTTCCAAAGATTACCCTTTCCTTCAACTTCTCATAACCTTTAGTCTGGCAGCGAACCCTTCCCAGTGTAGATGTTTGTCAGGCTTGAACTGACAATAACCTCTTGCTTGCCTTGACTACAAAAAAAGGAACAGAAATTAAACAAATAAGTCTGGGACCAAGACCGAGGTCAAGTTTTGGAGCTTGACAACTATTCGTTTGTCAGAGAACACAGAGGGGGGTGGAAATGCCGCACAGAGAACACTGGCTTTGATGTCTCAGTCTGCGGTACAGTGGTCATGGACTTAGAATACAGTACAAAGGGTCACAGATTAAAAAACAGAGCTTTGATAAACAGTCAGGTTAACTTAGTTATCAAATTGGATGCCATGCATGTGAATGAATTCTAGTAGCACAAGGCCTGAAATAATCTATGTATATGCATATGTGGGCAAGTTCTTATATAACATTTCATACACAGTGGTACCTAATTCAAAGTGCTTTTTATTATGCATTAGCATAATAAGAGAACAACAGTTTGAGATGTAAATACTGAAATTGGTAAGAACATAGAAATAGGTAAGAGAAAATTTATTTAGAACAGATTTTTAAATATAAGAAAAATACAGATTTTTAATTTTTATTAATTAAGTCAAATATTACATGCATTTTTTAGAAATGTAATTTTTAAACGTCCTTCACAGCAGGTATTCCGTATAGGATCAGTTATAGAGTGTATAATTTATTTTAATGCTTTTTAAAGGTCAAAACACTATTAAAAAACCCCAAACTAGCAAACACTGAAATGAGCTGGAGACTCATCTCTCTGACAGAAAATGTCTCATCTTTGACAACAAAGGCCTTTTAGACTCATCCCACAGATATTTGCTTACAGCGGGGTGAAACCAGACATACTTGGACCACCCTTTAATCAAAGTCCAGGCTGTTGTTTGGTAAAAGACTCAGGACTCTGAGGGCACAGTAAGGTCACAGCTGACTGATTCTGCTTAATGTCAAGCAGGACACTGTGGGAAGAGTTTTCCAGTTCCATGCACACACACAGGAGAGCAACAATGTCTGTATTCATCACAGCATGTCAGGCCTCTTCTTCACACCACTGTCTCTTAACTCTGCCAAAACATCATAGCTACTACTACCCCCCCTCCATACTTTACTCTAGATACACACCCAAGAATTACAGATTTCTTTCCTTATATTTGACAAATCGTCATTCCAGTTCTCTAAAGGTGAAATATTCCACAACTGGTCTGAAAGATTATTTAAGGAATCAGCGAATAGATACAGAATGTTGCACACACATCTGCCCATTAGTCATTAAACATAACTAATTATTATGGAAGAGGCATAAGACATGTTATTGTCTTTGCAGAAAGGTATTCCATGAAAACATGGATGCGTTGTGCCCTCCAGTGGTTGGTAGTGATGTACGTTCATGTTAGTCGTTCATTTCTGCAGGAACAGTTTTTAGTAAGGACTTTACCCCAGAAGTCGGATATAAAAGTATTACTCTGTGCGGTACACAATTAATGCGTTACATTTTTAGGTCATTCGCTTTCCCAGCAGCACAAACTCGAAGGCATAATACATTCCTTTCGGTTCGCTTTTATGAACCACGCTACTATTGTACATTTCTACGCATTCTAGCTGTTCGGCGTAAAGTATAAATCCTTAAGATGTCTTCTGTTGTTCATGAAAACGTGAAGGTAAGCAGGCACAACGCGCACTGGCACCATGTTTACGTTCATTTGCGACGCGACCATATATTCCATTTATTCACATCGTTTACACCTGTGATTAAAATATTCTTTTGTGTCTGAGGGGTCTAATAAAATTGATGTATTTCATGCATAGTTGTGCTCTATAACTGATAGTCCGAGTAAAATATTTACATATTTAAAAGTATTATTCATTCATATATTATTCATAAATATTTGCTTGTATTTAAATGTGTGAACTAGCAAAAGCGTAATTCCTGGACACTGCAAGCATTCATTGGAGTGGTCTACTTTGGTCACGTTTATGCTTAAGCTTGCAGTATAAATGGGCTTTAGTATTTCCTTTAGGCCACCACAACATTGCAAAGCTCATTCTTTAATACTTACAGAATTACTATGGCTCTCGGCTGGAGACTTCAGATGACTTACAGACCAATGCTGCATGTGTCATGCCCTCCAAACCTTTGCCCAAAAGCGCATGTGAGGCCCTGAAACAAGTCCACCCAGATGTTTGCAAAAGGTACGGCTTTATTGACATTATGTCTCATAACTTCAGATTTGTCTGATTTGTGTTAGCAGTGAATGAAATGATGTAAATCTGCAGGTATTTTGGCTGTGGGCTGGTGATTCCAGAGAAGCTGGAAGGATGTGCGGTTCTTGATCTGGGCAGTGGATCGGGCAGAGACTGCTACGTCCTCAGCAAACTAGTGGGAGAGAGAGGTCAAGTCATTGGACTGGATATGACGGATGAGATGGTACGACACAGATCGATTTGTACCTATTTTGTGGAAGTTAAACAACAAAAGATCTGAAAAATATTAAATGATCTTATATAATCATATAAATAAGTGTTATTAACCATTAACCTTTATGTTTGCTCCAAAATTAGATAGTTGCCTCACAAAAATATGTCCAGTACCATCAGGAGAAGTTTGGATACTTAAAACCAAACACTGTGTTTGTGAAAGGATACATGGAGAAGCTCAGTGATGCAGGGATACAGAACAGCTCTTTGGATGTAGTTGTGTATGCACATCCTTAGGTCGTTTATGACATTTTCCATAAAATATAAACTGCGTGAGCAAAAGTTTTTTTGTGTTTTTTTTTTAATAAAAAGGACAATTATTTTCTCTAGGTCAAATTGTGTGATATGTCTGTGCCCAGATAAGAGGACTGTGATAAGTGAAGCTTACAAAGTTCTGAAGGTGAGATATTTCCAATACACACCTAATGATAATTTGCCCTCATTATTGTATTCATGCAAGAAAAAGTTTTACAAAATTGTGCTTTTTGTAAATTCTGTTTGATATATGTCACATAGGAGGGTGGAGAGTTTTACTATAGTGACATGTATGCAAGCAAATTAGTTCCAGACTCTTTCAAGGAAGATCCAGTTCTGTGGGGTAAATATTATTTCATTTAATACATTTAAAAAAAAAAATTGACCATGCTACACTACATTCATTTATGGAGATGATTAGAGTTGGGGAAATAGTTTAGACTTGGGGACAAAAAAGACTAAATTATGCCAAAATTTCTTCTGGCTGGGTTTACACTAGCCTTACTTTCTATTATATAAGATACTAATACTTTTATTATAATTATATTAACTATAGTAATTTTATTAATATTATAAATAATTTTTTATTTTCTATTTTCCAGTTTAACTTTTACATTTTTTTTGTAATTTGTTAATGTTTTTAATATGTCTATATAATGTTAAATAAATATAGCTTTTAGTTATTTTAGTATATCAAGTTAAACTACATTAAAATGAGAATTTTTTTCTTTTCAAATAACTGTAATAAAATATCTATATATTTTAATGTTTTGTTTTATTTCATTTAACGTTCATTTGATTTCAGATGGTTTTAATCTTTATGTTCGTTATAATACCCCTGGTTCACAAAAAGAAAGCAGTGGTTTCCAAACAGAAATGCATCCCTCAGTAATACATACACATATATATATATAAAATGTGTATCATCACTGCAAAATTGAATTAAGATTTAGGTGAGTGCTTGTACCTATCAGGTGAAGGAATGGCCGGCGCCCTCTACTGGCAGGATCTCATCACTTTGATGAAGGACATAGGCTTCAGCACTCCTCACCTGGTTGCAGGCAGTCACATTGTGGTTCACAACCCAGAACTTCAAAGAAAGACTGGTAATTGTTACTCTCTGATTTGTGTATGGTAACAGCATTATTGCTGAACCACATTTGTTTTCATGTGCTTTTATGTTTTACTGTGACTTTGAGGCAATCAGATGTGTTAAAGTTTAACTAGTGGTGCTTTGACCTACAATATGCCAAACTAGGTGATGTTAAATATGCATCTGGAACTTACCGGATCTTTAAACTCCCTCAAAACTCCATCAAGACCGAAGCGCTGGTGACATATAAAGGCACCGTGCCTGACTGTGCTGAATGTTTTAAGTTTGATGCCTCTCATTCCTTTAAGGTAAACTCATTTTTATCTATTTATTAATTTTAAATATATTAATATGACTTCTGTGGTCAATTCTGTTAATTCTATTCCAGACAAATGTCCCAGTGGAGGTGGGTGCAGAGATGGCTGCCATTCTCCAGAACACCCGTTTCTCTACAGATTTCAGTATTACAATGTTAGACACTCCAGATCCAAACCAGAGCAGTACTCCACAGGTAAATATGATTTTCTGTATTAGTATCCTATTCGTTCTTTTGATATATAAGGGTTTCTTCAATTTAGTTTTATTTTTCCAGTATTGCCACCTTAGCCCGTTCCTTCTTGCGGATAAACTGGGCTCTTCAGTCAAACAGTGCTCCAAGACCGGACACTAAGGTAAATGTGGAGAGTCATGCGATGGGAAGTGAGAGTATATGATGTCTTTAGCGCTCAAGTGATAAACTTGAGGAAGCTATTTGTCCTGTTAATTGTAAAATGACTTTTAAAAATGCCAGCAGCCTTGATGATAAACAGTAATAATTATTAAAATATTAATTACAGTGTGCAGACTTTTTTATTAAAAAAAACAACTAAGATTTAGATTTTGACCTAATTCAAGCATAGTTCTCTTCTTCTTGTTTTTGTGTTAAACGTTTTAAAAGAAAATGTTACTGGCCTCTATTTCTTTGTCCCTTATAAGATAGTAAACCAACTCAAAGTATTGGCACTTGTTTTCTACTCCGTATGAAATAGGGCAGTGCTGATATTGATATTGATGCACAATCTCTCATTACTCTGTTAAATTAATCTCTCAGCAGCACAAAGGATTTTTGCAGTTTTCTAGATGACTGAATGATTTAGTACCAAGCTTATTTTGTTAATTTCACACATAATGCTACAGCAATGTAGATGTTTGCCATTTTACTTTTATTCTTTTTATTGTCTTGCAGTTGGATTTATAAAAATAATCACTATTGTTATTATTTCCATTTCAAGCTGTAATTTTGTCAAAACAAAAATATGAAAATATTTAATGTTGTGTATTTAGTGTGAATAAAATACTACCTTTGAATTTATCCCTGGCACACAAAGAAGATGGATGTTTTATTTAAAAAATGTTTAAAACGTAATTTCTACCCATAATTTTATTCAAAATACATAATTTGAAAAGTGGTAGAAATTAGATTTTAGAAAAATAATAATATATATATTAAAAAAGTAAAATTTAAGCAAATTTATTTTTAGTATCAAAAAGTGCCCAGTAATTGAAGAAACATGCATTACATTTATAAGCAGTGACATTGATGATTATTAACAGAAGGGATAGAATTTACATCACTTTTTAATTTCCCCGATTCCTAAAAATCATGTGATATTTTAAAGGGCAGGATGTAGACAGATCAGTCACTTTCCCTGAAGTCTCTTGAGAAAGCCTTGCCAGTAATAGGAATTTCATCATACTATTACAGTGCTAACTTTAAATATGAGTAAGATTACATTTAGGTATGTATAATATCAGTAGTCTTGTTCCGTGTCATCTCATTTCAGTGGTTGATTTAGCCTTTAAGTTTGTCAGTTGGTTTAACAAGGAAAAGGACTTGATTTAAGTATGCCATTGGACTGTAGATGGCGCCAAAATTCTCAAAAGTGTTTCCACAATTGCTCTGCTCGCTGTTATTGCATTTTTATGGTTTTGCAGCTTGCAGTGCAGAACCAATATGATTAGACAATGATAACGGCATAAAGCAGTCATAATTCAAGAATATGAACAGGCAAATTACCTGCACAACAATTCATCCCAAGCAATCAATGAGCATTTTCTGAATCTCATTTAGAATTTACTTGGAGACTTAATTTGCTAATAAAAGCTTACAAGAATAAAGAAAAATGGTCATAATGATGCAAATTCTTGCTTTGGATAAGTCTTATCCATGCATTATAAACTGGGCTGCGTTGTATTAAACATCTCACATGACAAATTGAGTGTGCAAGGGTTTATTTCACTTGGATGCTCTAGAAAATGCTTATATTGGACTGTCCTGTCAAAGAATTGAACTCCTGGACTTCTCCTCGGGGCTCTGAGAGGGAGTGCTGTGATATTCTGAGTTGTGCGGAGGAAGCAGGTGTGGTGTAAATGTAAACACAGCACTGAGGAATGGCTCTCATTGTCCTGGTTTCACCTCTGCTAAAGTGCTGGTCTTCTATCGCGTGCCCAGAATGTATCCCATTACTCTGAGCCACTTAATGCTTGACGATATCCAGAGCTAAAAAGCCTCTACTGTCAAGAGACACTGTGAATGGAAGAGTAAGCTTCAGTGAATAAGACCACACACTGATTCCAGTATGAAGCTCATCTTCTGAGCTTGTTCATGTATTGTGTATCAATGACATAAGCCGGTGTATTGTACCAAAGGATTGATAAATAGGAACAGTGCCAAGTTATGTTTTCACAAGCGAATCTTAGTTTAATGACCAACTTCCTTTTATAGATGAAAGACCCTGTGATTTCACAATTTGGTGTCTGTGGATGCTATTCCTAGTCTTACTATTCATACCTGTACAAAGATTTTGGAAAAAAAAGAAAAGAAAAGAAAGTACAGTCAAAACGATATATATACGTGTATATATATATATATATATATATATATATATATGTTTATCGTATAATTTTAATGTTTAAGCAAGTTTTATTTTAATATATTTGTTAATATATTATGTTTTTTTTTGTTTTTGTTTTTTTTCCCAGCAGCCATTACTCAAGTCTTTAGCGTCACATGATTCTTCAGAATTCTGGTATGCTGATTTGGTTCTCAAGAAAGATTTCTTATTATTATCAATCTAGAAAACAGTTGTGCTATTTATTGTTTTTGTGAAACTACTGTTTTTTTTTTTGTCTAGAGTTTAGGTGAATTCAAAAGAGTAGCATTTATTTGAAATATACTGTTTCGTTTTGATTAATCACAATTAATTGATTCCTAAATATATATATATATATTTATTTTACATAATAAATGCATGTCTGTTTGGTGAATATAAACACACACACACACACACACACAGTCAGGTTTGCTATCCTAATGGGGACTCTCCATAGGTGTAATGGTGTTTATACTGTACAGACCGAATATTCTATTGCCCTA
>JAUCMR010041466.1:34425-53191 GCA_032357425.1 Enteromius argenteus | reverse complement strand
AAGTGGGCAGTTTGATTTCACAGAAGTGTGATTGACTTGGAGTTACATTGTGTTGTTTAAGTGTTCCCTTTATTTTTGAGCAGTGTATTTTGCAAAAAAAAAAAAATCTTTTTATACGTAATCAACATCTTTCAATTTATAGTTTTATTTGGCATTTTTGATTTTATCATGCTCAATGCTTCATGGTAATGAAGGTCTTTCCCTTAATAAAGCCTTGATTCCCTTGATTTACCTCAGCTGGCTGGTTTGGTTCATGGATTGTATGTTTTCTAGATAAAAAATAAAAAGCAAAACTTCAAGAACCGAAAGAGTGAATGGACACTGTTGTACTCTATTGGCTGTTCACTGATTGAAATGTTATTTTCAGCTTTAAATGTGCAACTTTTCCCTTATTTTGAAACAATACATAAAATGCTTTTAGTGGACGTTATGTTTCATAGCAAATGGTGACTTGTAGTTGTGCAGTTGCACACATAGTTAAAACACCTGAGCAAACCTTGTTCTTGTGAAACACAACCACCTGTCATAGCCACATTCTCTGAGTGTGAAGCTGTCAGACAGTACTTAGCAAACGGGGAGGAAGAGATGACAGATCCTGTATGTAATTTAAGCCCTCAGAGTTAAACTGCCTCTCTGATCTTTGATTTACTTCAGTCCTAAGGTGGAAAGCCTAAAGAGTAACACAAGAAATGAAAAGTGACTGTAAATATTGGAAACTTCAGAACTATTAGGCTTTTATGTGTCTTAAGAAGCTATGTCACTCTAATTTGTCCAACAATGTCTAGAGATGTAACACATTTAAAAAATCCATTAGCCCAAGTGGTAAAACCTCCAAATCTGATAAGAACTGACAGCGTCAATTTTAATTAGAAGTCTCTTGATTGATAAATGTGCCACTTCAGGGCTTTCCTCCTTTGTAAAAATTTACATTATAGTATTTTGTATCAAACATGCCTTTAAACTTCCCTCCGACTTTCTGCACATGACCAGCAAATGTTAATCTTGCAAATAATTTTTTTATTTGTTATAGTGTACATATTTATATTATTATATTAAACTGCGATTTTTCTTATATTGTTGTGTCTTTTATAGACACTCATTAATTACTTTATATAAAGACCACTGAGCTGTATATTTGATTGTTGTTCCAAAAATTGTTTTAATTCAATAATCAGCATCTCATTTAGGTGAAATAAAACCGATTACAGTGATGAGTATTTTGCAATACTGACCCTACTGACTGTAGATTATATCTTATTTTAAATATGCAGAGGAGGAAATTTGACTGAATTTCAGAATTTTGGGGAAATCCCAAAGTCTTGACATCCTCAGAAGCTCAATATTTTCATGCGGATGTTTTTAAAAATAATAATACGACCCAGTCAAGTTAATGATAAATTGGATGGAATCTGGGCCAAATATCAGTGGTTGCTGTCCTTGCTGGTGAGGAACCAAATCATTAATGCCTTAAGCTTTGCTTCTCCAAAAAAAAAGGAAAGAAAAAGGAGATTTATGTCAAGCAGCTGTGTAGCTGTCGGCTGCTGAGCTGGAGAGCTGAGTGAGAGGCAGAGGAGGACAGAGAACACCTGGGTATGGAGCTCCGAGGCAGGCAAGAATCACTTTCATCTGCCCAGGCAGCAGTGGAGGGAGAGACAGTTGTCTGCACTCACTTCATACACTCTCAAACAGTTACTACAGCCTGTCAGCAGCTCTCACACATTCTCATTCAGACCCTGGCCGGCTTTACTCAGAAAAAAAAAAAAACTTCCAGGAAAGTGAGACCTGTGCATATCGAGAAAACTGTTTTACTGATTATACATTATTTAGTTGCGGTTCTCAAATTTAATTGGTCAAAAGATGATACAAGAGTGTGTGTTGTGCAAGTCATTGAATCATTCATTTTGTCAATTTGTTCAAATGCACAGATTAATTCAGGAACTGAATCAAGTCACTGAATCAGTCACTCAACCGATTTTTTTAAACACACTGATTTATTGAGAATCGAAACAGAGATAACAAGACACAATCAAAAGCTTGTTGTTAAAAATATTGCGAGATTTTGTAGTTCTGAACTCAGTGACTAAGAATTATCGGGGAGTTATGCTGATGCAGCATTCAATTTGATTAATCACTTTCGGCGGTTTTTGACTCTTGAACCAGGGCATCACAAGCACACACCCATACTGCAAATATTTCTCCGAGGACAAAACTTGTCATTCTCAGGAAAGACAGGAGAGAAGAGCTGTGTACATATCTAAATGTCAGATAAGTATCAGAAACTGTCAGAAAAGAAAGAGAGAGCCCTGACATATGGTCTGTTTTGAGTTTGTGTTAATGGTTGAGTCACACGGGAGCATCATCAGGCATGACAGAAGAATGTCATGGTGAGCGCTGAGGTGAACGCGTTCATTCGCTGGGTCTGCATCTCATCTTCATGAGGGCTTGGACAGCGCTATATGAAAACATCTCGGCTCATCTGTTACTGTTTCTCACTGCTTTCATCGCTGGAGATGGATCTCACCAATCGATGCCACATAACACAGATTGCTGAATCCTGTAAAGCTCATTAAAGAACAAGGGTTCGTTGCATGTGCTCAAACACAGACCTCTTCCCTCAAAAGAACCATCATAAGCATGTGATATACGCCCTGCAGTGGACTGCTGTCTGTTAAAAGTCAAAGTGATTGTGTTTAGTGTTAAGGGATTTGGTCTACTAAAGAAGCAAGATGCAAAAGTCCATTGTAGATTTTTTTTAAAAGTTGCCTTTACCTTGTGTTGTCGCACTTATATTCTGTTTGTTTTCTTGACTAGATTAAATCAAAGGCATTTTAATGAACTACCTGAGTGCACTCAGATATCTAATCGCTTAATGCAACATTTGTTTCTTCCACAGAAACTATCAGGCCTTGAGAGAGAATCATAAAGGAAAACCTAGAATTTCAATCTATCTCTTTTCTTCTGACTACGGAAGCCTCCTGCGCTACTCAACAAGCCCTCATTTCCTGGAGCTTTAAGGGGGACCGGAGTGGTGTCCCTTCTGTTTGACTGATTATTAGAGTGACCCGAGGGCGAGGGTGAACTACTCAAGCTCATTGTGAGGCCCATGACACAGGAAAGGCAAGTGTAAAACATGAGGGTCTTACCCCAATTACCGTACAGAAGTGACCTGCCCATTGGCGGTTTGAAAGCAACAAGCTTTGCTCGATTCATCTGCAGTAACCTGAAAGTACCTTGGTACTATAATGAAAGATCACACAAGTAACCATATAAAACACGTATCATATATACACAACGATTGTCCAGATGTTCAGTGTCAAATTCATAAAATGACACTGGCGAGATTACACACAAGCGTAGCTTCGCTTGGCTTTGTTTACAGAGCTGTATCGAAAGAGCGCAGATGGTCTTGTTATTTGAGAGGTGATAGGTTAAATGAATTGTATCAGCACTAGCTGTCAGTCAGTCAGTTCACTAGCGCAAAACTCCCCTGTCCGGGAATGCATTGTCTCCATTTAGTCTTACGAGAGGTCTAAAAGCTTCTTGTGTGCATGTTTGCTGAGCAAACTCATTGATAATCTTTAAAACATTGCAAATGATGTGACGCATGTCCATGTAAATCACTCATCTTTAGCTTTAGATGTAATACTACAGTCATAGTACCATATTGATAATATCAAGTAATCAGGTAGACAAGGGATAATTCACCCAAAAATGGATAATTTATACTTAAGACATTTTTTATCCATACAATGAAAGTCAATGGGGTCCAAAGCAACACTGGACCCCTCTGACTTTGACTGTATGGACAAAACAACGCAATTATAAAAGAAGATCATATAGGACAAAATGGGTGAAGTATAATTTGAAAAGAGGGTCTCAAGTTCCTTGAGCCAACCTAGATAATATCTGTCAATCTATGTCGCTCTCTCTGATGTTAGTAACCATACCGAAAGCAGTGGAGACATGTGGTGGAATTCTCCAAAGTAAACAGCTTTCATTGTGCCGAGACGGACATGCACAGGCATACACACATTTATGCTCTGTATTTAACATACAGACCACACATACTGTTGATATAAGACACTAAGCCTAAAGAGACATATATAAATATAAGTAGGGCTTCCTGCACAAGTGACATTTGCAGTCACATATGAAGCCAAAAACAACAGCACATCTTAATAAAGCTTTACGTACCCTCAACACAGGCCTCGTCTCAACTTCAATCGCTTGTTCCTTTCCTGATATCCTACACCATGTCTGAGGTCTGCTCTATCCGACAGGCACAGACTACACCAAGCAGAGAGGAGGAGAAAAAAATACAGCATGAATTAGCATTCCTAAAGCAATCATGTGACTTCAAAGCACCAATAGGCCGCTCTGGATTCGGTACGATCTACCTCTAGCTCCTCCCTTCTCTTCGCTCTTGTTTCGCTCTCTTACAGAAACCCTTTGACAGGGTTGTTGTAATACATGTGGTCTGTCGATGCATCTTTTTTTCTATCAAACGTCTAATATTAAAAATCATCCCCTTGTTATGCATAATCCATGATAATTTGAGCAATATATAGAAGGGTATAGTATTATAAAAACCTATTTAGGTTTGTAAATGATGTAATGTGAATGAAATTGCAAAAATGATGCCACAAGGAGGGTTTAAATGCAAGAAGTGTGAAGCAACAATGAATGCCTTTTTGGTTTTTGCATATTGAAAGTAAATATATACAATATATAAGAGTAAAGCATAATAGCATAAGGTGTTCATGCATAAAGTGGGAAGCAGCAATGCTTTTGCTATCAAATTTCAAATATCCAAATATCAGATATCCTAATATCCAATTTGCATGTTCAAAGCAAATATTTACATATATAGAAAAGCATGATAGTATAACAAAATCTCATATTTAGGGTTGCAAAAAATGTTCTAAAAGAATGAAAATGCAAAAAAAAAGTCTCAAAGTGGGTGTAAATGTAAAACATGTGAAGCAGCAATACATGTCTTTTTACTATCAAATTTGTAATATTGAAATCAGACCCTCGGTTTGCATATTCAAAGCAAATATATACATATATAGAAGAATATAGTATGATAGTATAATCTAAATTCCATATTTTGTGTGGCAAATACTGTTCTGTATGAACAAAAATGCACAAATTGTGCCACAAAGAGGGTATAAACGCAAAAAGTGTAAAGCAACAATGCATGTCTCCTGTCATAGATGCTGTGAGAAAGCAGTCTCGGTGCTGAGCAGAGGGAGGAATTGTAGTCTAACAACAGCACGCTAATGTCTTGTCTGCATGTGTGCACTATCCTCCATCTTATTAAGCCTCTGTGTCTCATTAGAGCTGGTGGGGGGTGGAAGCCTACAACACACCTCTGTTACTTGACCCTGACTTTTACGAGCCCACCTCAACAAAGAGCATTAAACAGCAATCATGGCTGAATGCTGAACACCTCGAGTACACGATTGCACCCGTCTCGCTCAAGGGTGATTCAAACAGTAGTTTTTTTTTCCGGTTGTGGCGTGAGGCAATAAAGTGGCTGGATGTGGAACAGGATGCTGCGATACTAAAAGCCGTTAAGTGATGGGAGGAGTAATAGTCTGGGACACACAGGTGCATAAGCAGCGTTGGCATAATTAAACAGGTCAGAGGACAGCCAGGAGACTGAACGGAGTGATTGTGCTATTTTCTGCTCTGATAATAAGTTCCTTATGCTTCTGTTTTGTCTGTGTGTGTGTGTGCATGTGAGTGTGTGTTTGTGAGAGAAGGAGTAGATCGTTACCCTGTAATGAGCCTGTACAGTGTTTTACGTTTTAGAAGACGCGAGAGCCATTTAAACTAGGGAAATATAGCAGTGTTTTTAATTTAGATAACATGAAGACAACATGTAGCAGATTTAAATGATTCGTTTAATTTGTGATTATATCCAAAATAAATGATTAAGATCTGGAACATTTTTTGCTTATTTTAATTATTTATGTTATGTATGCTAAAGATTGACATTTTCCAACTCAATATATGAATTTAATTTTCAATTCAAATGTGTTTGCATATTAATTTTAATAACATACGGTTTTAAAGCAGATAAAGCAAAAGCACTAGTGAGCAAGCAGGTGACAGCTGCAAAAAAAAAGAAAAAAGTAACATTTATATTTTCCAAATGGAACTCTCTTGCCCTAGACCCCATCTTTTTTAAACCTCCCGATTTAGTCCACTTGTGGTTTATATACTACAAGACTTGTTGGTACAGCCATGAGTTCCAGCCTTTGTTCTTGATTTGTATTAACAACTAGTTAATAATTAGTACAGGTATGTGAGCATCCACACTGGTAGGAAAACATCTGCCAAGAAATTTTATGTATTGATTGTACTGAATAAGGGGAACTTAATCTGGTTATTTTAGCTCCTGCCCTAAATGTAAAGCAGGCCTGCGTTCTATAGGTGTGACATGGTAATACATCATTTGAGGTTTTCTGACACGTTTTATTTAAATATCATTTGAACATGTTTGCATGACCATATCATCCAGATGGGAGTTTGTCAGGTGTGGTCACAATTGTGCATTATGTCTGTTGAACTTTCATAGGCCATTTAGTGAAACTCTTTAGAAGCTTATGTTCAGCTGGGTCAACTATGTAGTCAGTGAGCAAAATGATTAAATGATAATTAAATGCTTAGTTTTATGATCAAATTTCTGTGTTTTTTATTGTGGGAGATAAAATATAAAATATAACGCAAGGAAATAAATGTCCCTCAATATGAATCTTGAATCTATCTGAAATATTAAAAACACACAGCATTTACAAAAGACTAGTGCATTTATACCCTACCAACTACCAATAGCATACGCTTAATCAATTTAAAAGGGCACTGATGTGTGACTGATTAACATCAAGCTTGCAATATCATTGTATTCTAATAGATGCCACTGATGCAATAGGAAATCCAGTAAGGCTTAAAGAGCGTAGGCCAATGCAGTGACCTGAATCCACTTAATATGGCTGATATGAACCAACATAAATGGCGCTAATATCATTGCTGCCACCACACAGGCACATTCCTTCTCAAAATTACCCACAAGGCATTGATAGACGGTTGGTACTGTAGATTTCACAGAAATTCACCCGACCAGCCGAAACAGGAAAGTTTCACAACATTGTAAGATTCCCTCAACAAAACAGTGAAGGGAGCATTAAATTGAGAAATGGTTGCATCACACATCTGGTTAACGAGAACATCCCATTTCAATTTCTAGAACAGTAAAGACTGACACTGGATTAGCAGGAGCCATCACACTTCACAAAGCTGTTGTCAGGGGCAAAAAAGAGCTCACCCCCACTCAGTGCTGTTCCTTATCAGCCATAAACGTCCCAGTACGTCACTGTAATTGCCCCCATATACGAGACGCCCACCCCTTTCCCATCCATCTCCCCTGTGTGGAGCTGTAAATCACTCACCTCCTCAGAATGGGGGCAGACTGCTGCCTGTCCAGCCACACACATGCCATCAACAGCCTGCTCATTTCTCATCCCTAGAGACAGACATTCACATTTGTAATGGCAAGACTGATTTTTTTTTCGTATTTTTGACTAATATCTTTAATGTTAATATCTGTGATGGTTAATGCTGTCAGTCTGTCTTGCACTGGAAAGAAACATTTCTCCTGGAGGGAACACCGCAAAGGTTCAGAGATCATATCAGTGTTTACATGACATCACACACAATTCCCGCAATATGATCCATTATGCAAGACCTTCCCTCTGAAATATTAATGATAAGTACAAGAATATCCCTAAGGCATTTGCTCTACTTTTTAGAGTAATTTTTGATTAATCCAATATGCATTGTATAGAAAATAATGAGTAAGTAGAATTTACCTTCTGAAAGCCGTTTCAAATGTCCAGCAGAAAGGATATAGGCCTACTGTAAAAATATAGACATTTCAACCGTAGTGTTTTACTGCTGCCATCTACTGACGAGTTAGTGACTAAGTTCACACCATTACACCATAGCAAATGCATGTCTGCTCCTATTATTTAGCCTTTATTTAGTCTCTATATATATATAAAAGTTTATTTGAGTGTAGGTATAGCCTACCATAATATTTTGTTTATATTTGGTTTGTTTACACTTAGTTAAAGGTTTGTTTGTTTGTTTTGTACTCTTTTATGCCACTTACCCCCAAAGCAGGTTGGTTACCTTGTGAAGGACTCCTTTACTTAATATGTAAATCAGCTACATATTTTCATATAGTAAGAATATTAGTCTATATATAAACTATTATACCTGGAATATATAGTCCTATATTAAAAATCAATTAAATATTGATGCGTGTGTTGACACGACAGTTGACTGTTTGTAGAACATAATCTTTTGATTTTAGAAAGCAACTTGCAGTATTAGGTAGACACTGTAATTGTTGTGTTTGTTTGATTATTGAAGTTAAGGGTCAGAGCTTTTTGTAATCAAAGAAGTGGCAAATTGATTAAAAGTGGCAGTAAAGACATTTGTAATGTTAAAACTTTTATGTTGTGTATCCTTGTTCATCAAAGTTTGAAGCAGCACAAAGTTTATAATAATAAAAAATAACTGCATTGTGTGGTGTTTTAGGGTTAAAAGTTTGAAATATGTACTGGTAATTTTCTGCCAGGACATTATCCATTTTCTTACATTGTAGTGTACATCGAGGGAATTCTGCTGTCATAATAACCTGTGAATAGGCAAAGTGCAAAAACTTCCAGTAGCAGCATTTGATTGAAGTAGACTTTATGTGTATAATTATCTGTAATGTAAGTCTGAACAATGAGGGAGCCTTTCCAGTGTGATTTGTTGAAATGGTGGTCAAAAGCTGATGACATGGATATTTGCTCAGTTGCTGAATGAGGCATCAGGTGATGAGAAGTATGTAATAGGGGTGTTTTCATATATGTGATGAATGAGATGTGGGTTGTGGCTTGTGTATTTCATTGTGCTGGAGAAGCAGACAGCTGCTTCTCATTCTGCATTTTGGTCTCTCTCTCTCTTTTTCTCTCATCAGCATGACAACCACAGACAAGACCAAACCTAGCGAGACCACCAGCCTGGTTAGGCTGAGTGATAACAGCAAACAGGTAAGTTTTATTTTCAGCATCTTAGTATTTTGATTTTAAAAAAAGCTAATTTAATTATGAACTATTTTTGAATTGCCTGCATAAAACATTTATACCATTTATGCGCTAATGTTCAGTACATACACCTACATATATTTATTTTATGTATATACAGTATATATATATATATATATATAGCTATATTTTTGTATACAGGATTATACAGATGCCTCAACAAGTGAAGTAAGTCACATAAAAATAAACAAATCATTCATTGCATTATAAAATGAAGTAACTCCAAATACTGAATATATTTTTCACATTTATATTTATTTATTTTTAAACCTAACATATTTCTTTTGTGAAACTTTTTCCTTAGAAAGTGTGTTTTTTGTTCCTATTAATACATTTTAATATAAGCAAAAACTGATATATAAACAGATTTCTTAAACATTAGTGTTTTTAACTCAGCAGAGAAGCTGTTTTGGGCAGGGTTTCCCTTTCCATCTGTGCTGAGTGTGCTGAAGTGGTCTGGACGAAGTGGTGCTTGAGGTTTAATCAGATTATTAGATGGGACTGCATGTGCTTTGTAGCTTTCAAATGATACTCCCAGCCCAGCCTGTTACCATAATATTTCCATGCAGTATTCAATTCTCTGGCTGTAGTCTGAGTGGTCTTTGGCTGAAACACAATCACTGCTTGGCATCACACATCAGTTGATGTTCACATTTCTATCCCAGATGATATCAAATCACATGATTTAAACCACTTCATGCATATTCTCTAACGTGCAAGAGTAGTAACGCTGCAGTTAATGGAACAAACTAATTTGACATGCTTTGTTATGCAATCCAGTCAGGCACAGAAGATACTTTAATAAAACATAAATTAGATTAAATGTTACCAAATCTTAACTTAATCTTTATTTATTGCATTATGTGTGTTAAAATAAGTAAGTTCAACATAAACCCCAATTTGTCTTGGTGAATCTAAATACATATTTTAAAGATTAACAAGTAACATCTAATAAGATCTTAATTTGCTTTTTTTTTGTACATATAAGTAGCAAAACAAATGCTAAAGAGACAGTCTCAAATGTACATTGCAATAAGTCCTGCAATAAAAGCAATGTGCAGAGACATTTTTTCATCAGTCATACTTGAGGAAGCATCTGTTCATAATGGATAGCAACAGAAAGATTAAGTCAGTCATGCTGCACACTTTATATTAAATCGATTTTTTAAAAGTGTTTTAGCAAAAGAATGTTTGTGATCTATTCTTACCCCATGTAAGGACCGTTGGTTCTTGGAGACTGCTATGCATTATTTGACATGTGTAGTTGTGTGTAGTCTCAGATAATAGAATTGCCACCTGAATTTGGTATGTTTGGTCATGATTTGGCAGGAAGACTGTTGTTAATATCTATAAACAACAACACTGGATATATTTAAACACACTTGCCTTTCTGGTCAAGTATTACTCTACTGTGTTTATAGAACGTCTTGAGTCGAGGAACACAATCACGATGAATGTATATCAGATTATTGTGATTCCAGGGATCAAATCTGTCTAGAATGTTTTTAAAATCCAGATCTTGTGGTGTTTTTATTTCTACTATTAAATGTAGTTTAATATACTAAGATGGACAACTACTTGGCTGCAGCGTTGTAGAATATTGACACCAGGTCTCTATTAAAAAGGCAAACAAAAGCTATTATGATTCTGAGGGTAGTGTCCATTACACGGACCCAGATTTATTAAATATTTGCAGTTTTATATATATATATATATATATATACATATATGCAGTTTTTAAATCTACAACTCTGTGTGCAGAAGCTGATAAATTAAATGACAGCTTTTCTTGTATGACAACCATATGAGCCTAACACTGTTATTTTATTTTGTTTCTGCAATCAAACTCAAAATTTACTGTTAAATATTGTGATGTTTATGTCAGTTAAAACACTTTTCCCTTTGTTTTTCTAGATAAACAAGTGACTTTGATTTTGTATGAAACTCTTTCTTTAATATACATTTGTGTGTTCATTATTTTGTCATTTTATTAATATTACTACAAAAGTGTTTAAAAAACAATCATGATAATAATAAAAAAATAAGATGAAACTAAATTAGTAAAATTGCTTATTTAATCCCAAAAGCTGTCAAATCAGATTGGTGTTGTATCACAAGGCCACTACGCCACCTACTGTTTAAATAGATTAGGTTTAAAATGACACATTTCTTGACTGGATAGATGCCTTGGTATACTGAAGTAACACATTCTTAGACATCTGTACTAGAGATTATGTAAAACATTATTGTTTACTTTATTAGTAATAACCTGTACCTACAGCATATATGTTATTAAAATACCCTCATACAATGCAAATTTTCAGAAAGCAAAATCATCTCAGTGAAAATGTGTATTGTATTTTACTAATATTATTTAGTATAACAAGTATTCAATTATTTATTTTCTTCTGGTTTATAGTTTTAGAAGCAGAATGAGATTTCCAAGACTACCATTAAACCCCAAGGTTAAATTTGCATGTCTGGAAAACAGGTTGAAATTTTAAAGCCTGTTTTAAAGTGGAAAGATCTCTCCAGACAGTGGACAGAGATTCCAGTTGGGCAAAGGTACGTGAAAATACATCAGAGGTGCTGTCATAAGTAAATATTCTATAATCATCAAGCATGCCATATGACGAGTATTTAGGTAAATATCGATGTCCAGGAGCAAACGTTACATATATGATCAAACTGTGATGTCCTGTGGGGGGAAAAAGACAAGAAAAATTATACATTGCTCATGTGACTGTGAATATACTAGGCATTTTTTTTATAAATACTTTGAATATATATATATATATATATATATATATATATATATATATGTATACACACATATAATATTAACATGGACACTAGTGAAAAGGAAAGAAAATTTGCCAGCCCACGAGCGTATTCTGTGTACAAAGCCACCAAGGAGGACAGCAACAAGAACTGTAATAATATTCAGCAAAATATGTAAATAGAATGTTAAAATATTCTTTCTACTCAGACATACAAAGTAACTCTATGGACATACAACATAATCAACCCATCCTCAGATGTTACTACTCAAAAAATCCTGAAATCCTACTGGTCAAACGCTCTCCATTTGGGTAGTTGACATGACATTTTTGTCCATCGAAATTAAAATGAATGTGTTGAATTTATATAATTTATGGGAAAAAAATAACAGCTTCCATTAATGTTTTTTAAATTGCATCAAGCGACATGGCAGCTTCCACTGGCTCATATTAAAACGTTAACTTTAAATTATAAAATAAAGAAGTCGGTTACACAAGAAACGATTCGGTAGTATAAGTCAAAATGACTTCGCATCATTGCACAAAAAAGGAAGTACTGTTTTAGAACATTTCAAAGCAATCATGGCATCACTGCCCAAGTGAAATCAGCTATGACACAATACTTGATTCCTATAAAGAATGTCTGTTACAACTATTTATACAAGTATTTAGTCCTTGAGAATTGTGTAAGAATTGTTTATTCATTTAAAAACTGCAATTTTATTTTACCATGCAAAAGTAAATCTTGGACCTGCTTTGAATCTATTCTAACTAGGCAGCAAATATCAGTTACACATTTCGGTTCACTAGAGGGCAGAATTACACAGTGTTAAAAAAGTACAGTCACCTGTCATTACTCATTCAGCCTTGAACAGAAAAATCTTTTTTTGTGACTGAGATAGTCATAGGAAGACTTGTTTAGTCTATTACAATGTGAACGGCGGAGTTTATTTTTGCATTTGTGCTTACCAAGAGGAAGAACAACATTGCCTTGTCACAGTTATTCCCCAGGCTCGTGGGGAGTCCTGACATCTCTGAGTCCAGTTTTTGTTGTCACTTTGTTCTCTATCCCCTCCCCTCAGCAGGGTTCTTATACAAAATATTATTCCTTATGAATAAGAGACTGAAGCTCAGTGGCTAGACCGGAGAGACTCTCTTCGTAACAATAGATGGGGAGACTGAATCTGTCCCTTGTTGCGTACTTCCTCCGTTAAACAGTCCCACCCAGATGAAAAAAACAGTAGGGGGAACTCTTACTTAACATGTTTTAATTATGCACTTGTTGCTTTCATGCATCATTTGTCTTTAAATGCTTTTATGCAACCTTATGCAACCTGCCCCTTAATCTTTCACCAACTTAATTTATACATTTACTGTAAGTGTAAGATGTAAAATGCACACATAATAAAGTATATTCATACTCCTTTAAATCAAAATAATCTTTTACATCTTTAAAAAAAATTCTTTACACCTTTTGTGGGATTATTGGCTATCACTTTTTCAGTCTTCCCAGGGGACTTTTAGTTTGTAAAATCAAAAAATGGTGACCAAAACATCAAACGTGTATCTGAAACCTTAGAAACCTAGAATGTTTTATTTAATTATTTGACTTTGTAACATATTCATCAGTTTCTTTTATTCAGAATGCATTCAGAGTTTTATCTGCATGTTAGTTATAGATTTTTATAGTTGTATAGTTTGGGAGATCTGCACTTTCGGTGCATGGTGCAGTGCATTTTTAACTCTTCTAATATGATGTTTACTGTAATCCTATATTAAAAAGGATTAATGATTTTAACTCTAATCCAAATCCTTCAGTTTAAAGTCCAACACAAGAAGCACTTTCATTTAGACTTACTATTGAGCTATTGCAGCTGATCCTGGCCACCAAGATAGATATTCAAAGTTGTGGCAGAAATGGGAGATCTGCCCATTGCGCAGGGGCTTTCGATGCTTAGTGGCCCCCAGGCTCCAAATGAATGCTTTGTAAAGAGCTCATTATCTGTTTGACAGATTTCTAAGGGCAGACAGGACATGTCTCTAATTGGACCACATGAAAAAGAGGGTCCAGCACAGCACTACTTATTGAAGAACATAAGGCACCTCACCAATACAGTTGGCATGTGCTTCTTCATTAGTCTGAGTCACATTGTTCTATCATTGTTAGTGTAAAAGTTTCCATTTAATCCACAAGAAGGTGCCCTTTCATTCAGTGCCATGAGCCTCAATGACAGTGTCACAGCAGATAATGAAAATGACTGAGATGAGGACACAGAGAGATGGTGGTGTGGACTCTCACTTGGTCAGATTGGTCAAGCTTTGCTCAGGCAATAGCTGTCTTCGTTTGAACTTTGTGAACTGGCTGACCCAAAACCAGTGCTTGTGTCTACCTTCATCAGATTCACAATGTTTCAAAGGGCTCTTTGATGCTAAAATATCATCTCCATTTAAATAAACACTTGAGTTGCAAGACCTTACGATAAGAAAATAAACACAACGACTCTGGATCATTCTGTACCCTGGCTTAACTTTTAGTTTAGTCATATTTTCTTGTAGTTGGAAGTTTCGAGGTTTGACAATGTACATTCAAAAGCCGCAATATTTATTGTCTAATGTCCATATTTGCAGTGTCAGCATCAGTGATTGAATGAACTTAGCATTTGACTTAGTATGGTATCACAATGTTGCTAAATAGACTTTTTGGACCATAACCATAACCATTCTTTAGTTACTCTGTCACTACAGTTAGGTTTTATGTCAGTGTCTGACAATTTCCTCAATTGCTGAAATTAATATAGTGCATGAAAGTTTCAAAAAATGCACCCAAAAGCTCATACACAAAGGTTTTAAAACCTAGATCTAACCCACTTTCAAAATCACGAGTATGGAACACTTAACCCAGGGTTTAAAAACACTGATTACATATGGTTAAGCATAAAAAGCTCTACAAAGTCTCTTTAATCCAATGTAGCCTGCTGTTTTCTAGTGTTTAAATGTTTTCAAGCCACTCAAACATGAAACAGCACAATGCGAGTTTTGTGCTTGGGTGAGAACATTGTTGAAACTAATACTTTTAAAGCTGAGATGGAATTGAATTTCCAGTCATTCGAAAGTTAGTCAGAGAGAGTGATGCATCTAAGCTCAAGAGGTCACATGACCCGAGGATTACAGTATCATGTCCTTAAACTCATCCTTTACAGGAAAATGTCTTGGCTGGCAACCATTAACACTACACTGTAATTGCTACCTTAAGACGTTAATTCTACCTGACCTGACCTTCTAAAAATGACTTTTGTTGGTGTAATCTAATGTAGTCTGCTTGATTTAGTCATAGTATCATTTTGACTTAATTCACATATAAATGTTCATTATAAAAAACTGTTTATTATGACGTGATAGTGTATTACTTTTCAGTTCAAACAATATTTAATAAGACATAAGTGCAGTCCTATTTTGATATATGATCAGCATTAAGCTATTCTGAAGATTTTCTGCACTTTGTATATAGAATGAATGACCTTTCATTTCGTCATGCTCAGGTTCACTGCTGTCAAGCAAGAGGTGCTGGCAAGCATAGCCATGCAAACAATAAAGCTTTCATTGATAAGTCTCCCATTCAGAAATAGCCTAGAGATAAGTGTGTAGAGGCCTGCATGCATGAACTTTCACCGGCTCAGTCATGTGTGGACCAACACTTTCTGCTGTAGGCCTATTACAGTCTGGACAAATAATAAAAAAAAAAAGAAAAGAAAATGGCATTAAATAAGCAATGGCATAGACATATCTTTGATTTACTGAACAATACCAACCTACAGACACCCACCAAGCCCACCCTGTCTTTGATCCAATGTTTGTCTGTTATTGTTTACAATGCCTATCAAAGAACATTTATATAGTCCTGAGGAACCAACGTCAACAGAAACGTTCCATTCTTTTTAAGGAAAAATACTTTTTTTGTGATATGAAGACAATGAAAGAGAAATGTTTTTCTTTTTTTGCATACAATTTTACCGGACTCTTTCCTACTGTGAAGAACAAAGGCTAAGGATATGGTGTCAGGATGAAACAACAACGACAAAGCTACCAGCACTACCAGATTACCAAAACTGTTCCTGTATTTACTCATATTATAATCATTACATTTTATTATAGACAGCTGAATCTTTCAGATCAACATCACTTTTTTTGACAATGGTGGTTATTTTCATAGCCTTATGTTCATTTCAGTTATGAAACATTAGTTAATTTGTCAGTTATGCCATCAGCATAGTTGGAGTAATAGAAATTATAAAAAATAGTTTTACATTATATATATATATATTAATAAAAAAAAAATCTGAAAGGAAAATAATAGAAATGATAAAAATGAGATTTAGCCTAAATATTTAACACCATTTATTCCATGTAGTCTCAAGTTAAAATACATAGCCTATTTGCATGCGTGGTAATTATTAATTACGCGTTAATGATTAAAACTATAGATTTTTTATACATATGTTTATTGTATATGGATATCTACAAACACGCTTTTTAGATTGTCCAGATTACAGTGATTAAAAGTCGACGCATTTACGTCACTCCATTGAATACGTGCATTGAATCGGAGCGTCAATTTCCAAGCATGCCTGTGTACAAATCGCCATTCGGACAGAGGTAACCAAGCAACAGCCAATCAGAGCCGGCTTTACAGAGTTTATATTAAGCGCTTTACTCCGCTGATGGCAGTTCTCTGAGCACACCTGACAGACTCAAAGACGATATAAGATCGACTAAAAGAAGACATGAGGGCTTCTCTCAACAACACAAACTGGAGGACACATGGTGGATTTTAAATTGTAATAATTTTCGTGCTTTTTTGTTAAGTGGATTACTGCAATTTTACACCACAACGAAAAGAAGAAAATAATTGTCCTGTAATTTTTGTTTAAAAACATTTTTAACCTGCCATTATGGAGTCCAATAAAAAGGTAATGTTGTATTTCTTGCCTTATAATTCTAGTGTAGTGATATTTTGCAAGTAGGACCTGAGAAATATAACTGGAGGGGAGTGTGTTTCAGTTAAAGCATCTTTATATCTGTCTTCTTCTGTCATTTATGGGAGGTTGTTGGTTGTTTGTGTGGCGACTCCTGTGGTCAAGAAAATCAAAACACACATTTTGACTGACAGAACTGAAAACTCTTCAACTTTCATTTATATTTTTGAGTTGATGTTTGTATGCATCTGTACCTAGACAAATAGGTATCCATCCATCAAGCAAAACCTATTTTTTCTCCAGAAACAAAGGTCTTGTGTCATCGGTTTAAACCCTTAAGTAATGGAAATATGTGGTAAAACCTTCTAAAAAGACCTCTCAGACCACAGCCTTACTCAGGGATTTAGAGGAGAAACAGACTTTGTTGTCATTGACACAAGTCTTGTTTATTTTGCTTACCAGGAAAGTAAAGTGATGAAAGAGAGAAAGAGATAGTGGCTGAACAAAAAAGCGATCACAACCTCTTCTGAATAGGAGAACCAGACAGCTGCAGGGTTAGTTAAGGTCACAAAGGAAGTATAGAAACCATCCTTTGCATAATTAATATTTACAGAATAAAAGAAAATCAATTTTGAGAAACTTAGCAGTTTTTGAAACACTTTAAGACACGAGTGTGTTTCAGAAGTTTCTAATTAATTTTACATGGCCTATTGATTCACTTATTTAAAATATTAAAAATGAGTGATGTCACATCCAAAATGAGTGAATCACATCCTAAATTAAATCCAAAAAAGGTTTTTGTTTACATAAGTGTGTTTGCTGTGTATATTTATTATGTATAGGCCTATATAAATACACGCACATGCATGTACTGTATGTATTTAAGTTTTTAATATATTAAATTACATATATTTATATATAATATAAATGATATGAATATAAAACATACATGTAAATATATTCTAAATATATACTGTATGTGTGTGTGTTTATATATACATAATAAATATACACAGTATATACACATATATTATACAGACTACGAAAACATTTTTTTATTTTGGATGAGATTAATAATGATTAATACTTTGACAGTACTATCCAAAATCCTTTTTTGTTGCTGTTGTTGTTGGATCCACCAGTGCTTTGAACTTGATTAATGTATGCATATGCATTATAATGAACAAAGTTTTGTAAAGCAATGATATTTGTTTCATTATAACGTGTGCTTGAGTGCACAAGAAGAGCAGTGCTCTTAAATTGAGATTATTAACAAAAAGTGCTGCTGTAAACCCTTTGAAGTCTAAACCCCTTTGATTCAGTGGTGTTTATTAATTTTCTATATGTTCATTTCATCAGGAATGGTAAGCTTCTTAGGACTTGATGCCAGTCTTACTCAGTGAACATTGCTAAATGCACATCAATTAATATTTTTTTCATGCATTTATATATATATATGTATTTTTTTATATATGTTGGTGCTGTCAGTTGCAATTAATTGCATGTAGTGACCTGTGGTTACATAATATTTAACAAGGTTTAAGTGTAACATGTAAGCACACGTGCTATGGTCAAGTCAGAACTGCACAGAGCATGCATAGGCTAGTGATGTAACCTTCTTAAGCTTGAGAATAACTAGTGTTTTTACCTAGTGTATGACAAGTAGAGGATTCCCAGAATAATTTTAGTTTATATTCTCAAAGCTTTTAGTTTGCGGGGTTTTACCTTTTTAGCGCACAGTTGTAGAGTTTTACTCCAGTCGACATCAAACTCAGCTCTAAATATATACTAAAGTGTTATTTAGCCTATTAAAGCTAAGGAGCACGTATGAAATCACATGCCGGGGTTA
>JAUCMR010041466.1:0-17895 GCA_032357425.1 Enteromius argenteus | reverse complement strand
AAACACACTACTTCTGTTAAATAAGTTTTCTGAACTAATCTTTTTAAAGATTTCTGAATTTCTGTGCTTTCATGAGTTTATGGTAAGTGCTTGGTCCTTTCTGAGCCATTCTGTTTGATGCTGTAATATTCCTCTCATCTCTGTCACTACACACAGAGCAGCGCTCCCTTTTACTTGCGATGTCAGCGGTATTTCACAGGGAAGAAGGCACGCACTTATATCTGTCTTTTTCCATCCCCAAAACCATCTCAACTGGAAGAATGAAGGAAAGTTTGAGGGTCTGTGGGTTGCTTTCCATTTGCCTGAATATCAAAATGTAGCCTACAGAGAGCATGTCAGTCGTTCTGTTTTTGTTGTTGTTGTTGAACAGTGTTCCTTTTCTAGTTAATGGTTACATACTGAATCTATTTTTAAAATGTATTCAATTCAGTAAGTAAATAAACAGCAGCAGTGCTAGCTGCAAGGACAGAAACTTTCTCTGTGATTAAAATAAAGCTTTGTGGATACTGAATCTACAGTACATTATATGTGTATGCAAATAATGTTAAGACAAAGATACATGCATCAAGCTGTTGTGTGGAGCAGAGGGTTGTGAGACTGATTGGAGACTGTGGATTGAGGGCAGTGTATTGTTTTCTTTGGCTCTGATGCGAAAGCTTTAGACTTGAGGTTTGCGGAAGTCACACGAAAAAGGTTGAGCAGTCAAGTCAAGTCACCTTTATTTGTTATACAATATAGAGTGTTTTAAAGCAGGGAAAATGTGGTTCAGTGCTGCTGTAAAGCTCAAAAAAGTTGATTTAGTTCAATAACAGCAAAATCATCATTCTCATTGACCAAGAAAAGGGTTTAAATCAGCTGTAATTGGCCTATGTATATGAGTATGTCATATTTATTGTATGAGTATTGTCAATTTTATATAAAAAAAAACATGTTATTTAAAAATCAAAATTTAAGTAATTATTTCTAAAATGATTATTATGATTATTATTATAGATATTTGAAGCAATATGATTCTGTGAAATTACCCATCGTGCAGTCATCTGGCATTATTTGATTTACTAAGCATAATTTCAATAGACTCTTCTCTTTTCCCCTCTCGGATTGTTTCACCATCCAGAAATAATAATCTATTTAATTGAAAACTTTTGTGGTCTCCCTAATTAGCTCTTTTTATTCCAAGCATTCCTGAGTTCAGCAGTGACAGAATTCAATTTCACTCAGGGTCAGTGTAGATTACGTCCCTCTGCTCTTCTGTTTGCTTAACATTTAGAAATGAATCTCTGGCATATTCCACACAATACTTGTCCCCCGGATATTCAAGGCTGCAGAATGTAGCAGAATCAATTGTGTGTTGTAAAGACCCTGTCTTTAGTGTGTTACAACACCCTATATCATAAAGACAGCTGAATTTGAACTAAATAAGTTGTAACTTTATGTGATCAAGTGGAAAAGCCAAGCACAAATTTGAGATGTCCGCACGCTTTGTACATAAGATGGAGGCTGTATCTTTAGTTACTATTTCTGTGGGGAAAGTGGATATCACATGGTGTAGCACATCTGCTTCTCCGCCTGTTGCGCTCAGCTGTGATTTTGATCCGGCCTCAACAGCAGCGCAGCATCTTAAACAGTGTGGCTCATCAGCAGACAGTCTGACGTTATACCTCATGTCAACTTGTATCTATCTAGTTTTAGTATTTATGCATTTATTGTTGAAGAGCACTTTCCATTTAAAAGCATGTTTTAAATGCTGTGAAATGCTGTGTATTGTAGGTTCACACATAAACATTTCTTGAATATACACATGTACAGTGCACACACATGTATACATATGTGTACAGTACACACATTTTGAATGCAGTTAATCACAATTTATCATGTGACAGCATGATTTAAATATAATTTATTCCTGTGATGGAAAAAAACTAAACAAAACCACTGTTTTTTTTCAGGAGCCGTTACACCAGTCTTCAGCGTCACTTGAACCTTGAGGAATTATTTTAATGTGCTGATTTGGTGCTCAAGAAATTTTGTTATCAATGTTGAACAGTTTTAAAAACATTTTGTGAAAACCGTAGCTCTTGCTGTTTTGTATGAAGTAGGTATCAGATGGCTAGAGAATAGACTGTGGGGGTGCTATCTGAGTCTCACAATAGATGTGGAAATACGTGTATGGTGTCTATGATAAGGACACATAGTGTGATCTGTTGTGTTCTTATTGTACTTTACACCATTTTTTTATCCACATTTCATATGGCTCCAGAGGGAAAAGGTCACACCGGGGGGCTGGTTGTGTTAGATCTGCTGGTTTGTAGCCTGGTCAACCTCAAAGTAAAGGATCATTGCTGTTATTTTCTCCAGCTGTGGGGTTTCTGATATGGATTATGGACTTAAAAGACATGTTGTTGATGGATTTAATTGAACGCTGGAAAACAGTTTAATGTAGTCTTTTCTTCCCACATTTTCACACTGTGCTTGTAGTCATGCTGAGGTTAATACAATATGTACGGTGGATCAAGGTGCAGACAGTATGCCTTTATGAGAATGTAATTATCATGTCAAATGGATCAGTGTGATAAGAATTGGTTGCTAAAAATTATTATTATGACGGACAAAGCTATGTGACACCTTTTAGTGAAAGGCCAAAGCTTGGTTCACACACCTTTTTTTGATTGAGCTGTGATTCCAGAAAGCCTCATTTAAAAATGTAATTTCAAGGTTACAATAAATGAAAACAGAGCTGTGTTTGACTTTGTGGGATTGAGATATATCACATTCTGTTGATCAAATGTAAATATTCCCTAATCTCGTGGGAATGATGTGTCAAAAGCAGGAGCATTTTTCCATTTTCAGAGTTTTACCTCTAAAAATGGGGTCTTTGTGTTCATGATGTTTTCAAGAAATATGCATACATAATAGACTTAATGTGTATTAAAAGGGTTAGTTCATTCCAAAATGAAAATTCTGTCATTAATTACTGACCCTCATTTTGTTCCAAACCTGTAAGACCTTCGTTCATCTTCGGAACATAAATGAAGATATTTTAGAGAAATTGTTTTTTTTGTTTTCCTTGCGCAAAAAAAAGTATTCTTGTAGCATCGCAAAATTGAAGTTGACCCAATGATGCCACATGGACTGTTTTACTGATGTTATTGCTACATTTCTGGACCTGGGATCATTTGAGTTGTGTTGCTGTCTATGGAGGGTCAGATGACTCTCTGATATCATCATAAATATCTTCATTTGTGTTCTGAAGATGAACGAAGGTCTTACAGATTTGGACCAACATGAGGGAGAGTAATTAATGACAGAAATTTCATTTTGGGGTGAACTAACCCTTTAAGTAATCTCCAAAATGGCGACAAACGTAACTATGGTGAGAAGAATGCTTGAGTAAATTATTTGTGTTTTCTTTGTGAAAAAAAAAATAATAATAAAAAATTTTTTTGTAGCATTGCAAAACTGAAGTCGAGCCACTGATGTCACATGGACTGTTTTACCCATTTACTAACGTTACGTTTCTGGACCTGGGATCATTTCAGTTATGTTGCTGTCTATGGAGGGTCAGATTAACCCTTTAATTGCAAATCTGATCAACAGAGAGTAACTTTTTCCGATGTCATAAAGCAATAGGAGGTCTCTAGTGTTGGGCATTACCAAGTTACCAAGTCATCACTTTACGACTAGTCACTAGCTAAGACCCTGGCTGTAAAAAAAATAAATAACTGAATAAAGATATTTTATATATATATATATATATATACTTGCATATATATAGAAGAGACCTTGCCGTGTTCCTTTTGACAGCTCAGCATTTCGTCAGATAAAAGGCTTGTCTGCCACTCAGCACTCTGCCATGTTTGTACTCTCATCTAAGGGACAAGACCTCAGATTCGCAGGCTCTGTTAGGACAGCTGGATGAATAGTGCTGCTTTAGGTGTTGTATGAGTTTGCAGTAGCTTGCTCTTCATCATAGCTGAGCTTTAAGCAGGAACAGATCTGTCACCCTGGATCCTGCCTGAGATGCATCAAGCTGCCTCGGGGCTTCCGCTAATTGGCTGCTGGATCTCTCCAGAGGGACCTAAAGTGGTAGGCTGGAACCTGGTAGGAACGCTTCTGAATGAAAGAACAGCTCACACAAACTGTATCCTTAAATGACTCTTGTTATCAAGTAGTTTATAAATCCCAGCCATTAACACTATAACTTGAAAAATGGATGTACTGTACACTATGCAAGTGTCCAGCAGGCTGATGGTTAACATGATTATCGTTCTTTTCAGGCCATACATCTGTTTCTCTGTATTGCAGTGATTTATGGTGCTTTCTGAGAACATTTGCTCTTCCTTTGATAAATGTTGTATGGCACCTTGCCAGTTTCTGCTAGATGCTTAACATCTGGAATGAGCTCTATAAATCAGTGCCTGATAAGAAAACTGCTGCAGAGGTTGCTAGTTGAAATATTGTAGCTGTTTGTTATAAATGAGGATTTAAACACATTCACAGTTACTTCCTAATTGCTTATTCAGATGTTAAGCACACCATAATTGGCCATTAATTGGAATAATTGGAAGTCTTGTTGTTCTTTTTTTTTTTTTTACTCTCCCTCTTACAATCTTAGAAAAACTTATGCAACATAATTACATAAGTAAAAATGACATTCATTTCAAGAACTAGCATTTTGATTTGTTCGTTGGTGGTTGCCAATATTTTCTAAGTATAAAGAATAAACTATTGCAGGGATAGCAGAAATGAAAAATCAAAAATGGAGAATGCCTCTGAGCTATAAACACTAATATTAGCACATCTGAGCCTCTAGATTGAACAGGAAGTGGCTTAAAAGGAAGATTGACCTGCTGTTTGTTGATGGTAATTTGATTTTGTGGTTTTATGTTTGTAACAGATGTTTTAAAGCACACTGAGTCATTCAAGCTTATAATGAAATACTGTTTTGATCTGTTATATATATATATATTTACTGTATTTTTGTTTTTAAAAAGCATTTGTGAGCATATGGGACTGACCGTAGACTTTTTGAATGTGAACTCTTATTTCGTTCACCAGTTTCAATTGTTTGCAACAATATTTCCAGCCCTTTTTTTATATCTTTCTCTAAAAACTGCCCCAGTTTATAAATTTGGATTATAAGTCCTTAAAAATCAACCAAAGTCATTTACTGTTTTAATTTGCATACTGACACAATCTATTAGAGCATGTTTATTATGTTCTTGATTATGAAGTGTGTGGTTCAGAAGCTTCTTCATCTGTATTCATGGATTCTAGCAGTGACGTGCTGCCAATCTCAGTTAGCAGCTTGGCTCATTGCGGATCCCCACCGTAATGTCATTAGTGTAAGCTATGCCATTTGCACTTCATTTCTTCAGCTCTTTGAAATTGCAGAGAAAAATTAAGTCAGCATTCATGTCATCTCCGTCTGCGGCATTAGTAGAGTGAGCAGGCAGAATTGGAATCTATTATTATTGGTAGTATTTAATTTTCAATATTTAGTTTGCAGATCACATTCTGTTTTCATCCAGATCTTATTGCTTAGCTGTTGTGATTTTTACATAAACCAAAAGTCTTTAATAAAGAGCTTAGGAGGTTTGCAGGAGCAAACCATTTCTCCTTCAGCCTGAGAGATGTTCAGTTCACTTTAAGTGGAATATTTAGTTTAGTAGCATTTTTATTCTGCAGGCTGACTAACAAACAGGCTGCTTTATGTAGCATTGGCATTTTAAGAAATTAAATTGCCCATTTAATTGCCAGCAAAGCACTTTGTTATTGAAGATGTGCTGTTTTCCTGGTTAAAAATGCCAAATGCTTCATTAATTAAATGGGTTTGTTGGCTGTAGAATGCCTGTTGACATATGCTCAGTGCAAAAGCTTATTCAGTTTATTTGCTGAAGTGTCCATTGGAGCCACTTATTCAGCACTGATGTCACTTTTCTCTTTTGAAAAAATAAAACAATCTGACATTCTGTTGTGATTGCTTGGAGGAAGATTCACACGTTTTGTTTACAGCTGCTGTTATCTGCTATATCCGCCACAATAAAACAGTATTGCAAACCATTTTGCTTGCATTATTTGATGTTTTACAGAGTGGAACAGATGTTTCGAGGGGATGAAAAGAACTTCTTTTGAAACGTTGTGCACCAATGAACCGTTCGCAGTAAGACCCGAAACATATGCTAAGTAAAAACTAATAACTTTTAAAGACATGCATCATAAATTTGTGAACTTTTTGAAGATTTGAGATTAATTAGCATTTACTTGCATATAGTTTGAGTCGCAGGGAACACGAGATATGCCAAATGTGAAATATTTGCACGCTTTGTTTTCCACAGCTGCTGTCATCTGTTATATTTAAACTCAACCCTAAACAGCATTGCAAGCCATTTTACTTGCATAATTTTCTTCTGAGTGGAACAAGTGTTTGGAGGAGATGAAAAGAACTTGAAATATTGTGCACCAATGAATAATTCACAGCAAGACTCAAAACATATGCTAAAAGTAATAACTTTAAAGATACGTGTTTAAAGATCACATTCATGGGTACCTACAGTAAATTTGTGCACTTTTGAATATTTATTAGAATTTACTGGCATATAATTGCTAAAAAAAAAAAAATAGTGACGGATTGCAGAAGGTACTAGAGCCTTGTTTCTACTATGGATAAAAATCTAATTGCAACTTTTTATCTCACAATTATTTTCTTTTAAATTTCTATCTCACAGTTCTGTTTTATTGTTTCCCCCATGGCATAAACTACATAAATGAATAAGGTCATCTCTCATAATTCTCACTTCACATCTTATCTCACGATTATTACTATTTTTTTTCATAAAGCACAAATTCTTCCATAAACTCAAGAAGAACAGGTGGTCTGGGTGTGTGTGTGTGTGTATGTGTGTGTGTTTTAATCTTCATGAGGTCATCAGAACGCTACAAGAACAGTACTCCAAGTCTTCAGAGCTCTGAAAGCAATGTTGTCATTTTATTTTGGAAAGCTTCCCAGGCAGAAAAGTCAGAGTAGGTGAGGAGAAAGCTGGATAAACCGGATGGCCTTCGGAGAGTGACGACCTAACTGAAAATAGGATGGAAAGACAGTGTCTGCGGCTGACAGATAGCTTCTACTTAATGCCCTGTCCTCTTGCTGAGCTGAAGAGCCTGCTTTTACTGAACGATTCATTAAGATGACACTTACACGAGAGCCAAGACCTACTGGCGGCCTTCAGTGATGGACAGTCTTCCCTGCATATACACTTTCTTTGGCTTTTTACACTTGTCTGTATCTTGTCTTAGATTCCCCTGAACCCCACAAACTGTCTCTTTCTTAGAATTTGATGGTTTTATAGCCTTCAGAGTAGAGCAGAGAGAATTCTGAATCAACGGAGGGCAAGTTGGGACACGCTTCTAGACTGTTATAAGAGCAATTTGTTTTAAGTTTTGAAAGTTGTTTGTAAATCTGTTATTTTTCAGACAAGATTCTTCTCAAAGTTTTTTTAATGTCAACATGACATTTAAATTTCTTATTTCTGAGCAGATCAAATGCAGTCAGATGTGCTGTTTTTTTTAAACAGGCAAACAGACTTGAAATGTGAAATATATTAGATGCTTGGTATTTAACTGAGCATTCCTAAATTTTACTTTGATACCAGTGTTATTTTAACATTATAAAACTATTAAAATATATAATTACATATAAATAATTACATAATAATTAAATTAGCTTTAATTTTTTTGTGCTTTTGTCATAGTTTTTTTTATGCATCATCTTTATCATTTTAGCAATTTTATTTCAGCTAGTTGCATTTCTTTTTTCTTTCTTTTTTTTTTCATCTAATCTGGGGCGCCTTTGATATCATTTTCATCTGAACCACTAGATTCAAAACATTCACTTTTCAAGATGCACGTGTATATTTCTGTGTTCCTTGACGTGATTGTGCACAGCAGTGCAAATTTGATTCTGCACCTACTTGATCTAATATTTGTATTTGTCTAATATTTATATATGTTTTTAAAAATGTTGTATATTTAAGTAGCAAATGAGAATCACAACAATCAATGTATATACTTTTAAGACAAATGTCTTCTTTATGATTTTCAGTTTTAAGATAATTAAAGCAACATTTTTAAAATAATGTAAGAATATGTAAATGTATGGTATTTGGGGTAAAGGGCTAAAGGCGCACAGCAATTAACATGATAATTAATAGACAGCTGATTTTCCATTTGTTGACGTGACATGGTTAGATTCAAATATCATGGATATAATCATATAAATATGAATACCATATTAGAGATATGGTATTAGGTTTTAATCATATCATATCATATAATAAAATATCATTAGTCACTATTACTATTCAATTATTATTGGATCAATACTTTCAGAATCTTTATTTATTAAAATTTCTATATGAACATATTTTAATTACAGTTTATTTGTTGAACAAAATTATTTTATTTTTCAAAAAAGCAGAAAACAGTACAACATTTGCTAGATTGACTGCTTTGAACAAGTATTAACTTAGATATTATTTAAAACAACATTATTTAGCTGAAGAGCTGAAGAACTATCATTTACTTAATTACTGACTGAGTAACACTTACTTAAAGTTAACCTTTAAAAACACTATTAAATTTAATCTTTAGCCAATCGAGATGAATATCCATATTTCATACTGTAAATTATACTGTTGTAATCCCTAAAATGACTGATTTTAATTGTTTTATTATTATTATTTAAACAAAATACTGTAAAATGTTAATATTGGCTATTTACTTATGATAATAAGTATCGGCCAGAATTGGAATACCCCTTAACACACACAAGTTGTCCATAGAATTTACATATGTGCTTTATTTCAAGTCTTTTAAAACCAGACAGAATGCGCCAAGAAGAAATAATGAGCTGACTGAAATAAATCTGTTATTCATTATCGGGGCATTAATGTCATTTATTACTAAAGGTGGCATTTGTTTTCCAAACGCTCTCAGAATCTTGCGTTCATGTATCTCTGAAAATCCATCCACATGGACATGCACAGACAGCGTATCTCTTGGCAGCTATGGCAGCGTGAGTCTGTACAGTGTGCTCTGAATGAGTGTGCACCGATATGCTGAGTTATACAGGGCATCCTTGGGAGCTCCAGGTGTATTGCTGCATCACACAGATAAGAAAGTCATTTAGCTCTGCTGTGATGCATAAGTACAGCTCTCTCTCTGCTGGACACCTTGCGAGATACTACACGTACAACTTTCTGAATGGTCTCACTGGACACCAAAGATACTGTTTTTGCTGTTTACTTGATATCCTGCTGTATGCGTGCAGCATGATAATGTCAAGAACAGCATGTTATAAAGACATGGGAGTAATTTAATAATAAAAAATGTTGATTTAAGCTTTTGAGCAATTTCTTGAATTAAGTAGCAGTTTGTTCCTGTTGTTTAGGTCATTTGAAACTGTTAGTTCAGTCAATCCATTAAACTACTTTCACTTTATAGTTTAATTATTTACAAATCATCGTTTCGTTTTATATATGGGTTCATGTAGCCCAGAGAGACTAACACATGCTGTGTCATGCTGTCTCATGACATACAGTTTCTTTCATAGACTACTTTTATACAATACTATTGGATTTTTTATTAATTATATTTTTTTGCCTGTATAAGGATATTCATCCTCAAAAGTGCTTGTTGGAAGCCATCCAGTCAGATTACAGCTTGTTAGTTTACAGTTTGCCAGATTGAGAAAGTGCTTTCCAGTTTTGTGTGTAAAATACAGCGGATGGCCAGGGAACTGACTGTGGGTAGTTCATGGTCATGTTAAAGCTGAGTCAGAAAGTATAATTTAGCATACACACACACACACACACACATCACTTTTCCTTGCAGTTTAATTATCTTCCAGTAGGTGCCAGTGTTGCCCTGAAAAGGCTGTGCAAGTCAACTGACACTTCTTCAAATGTTTGCAAACGTAAATGCATTTATATATGAGGCATATATCTGTGTGAAAGAGAAGGATTGAGCTTTCAGAATCGGAAGAGAGAAATTAACTCTGGTTGTGCTTCAGCCTTTTTAGCTGGCACAGGAATATCATAGCACCAAACATCCATTATTACTATAATAGATCTTCTCTTCATGAAATCGATGGGCATGGAAGATGCCCATAAACAGTCACTTAGTCAGGTCGTTGATCCAGCGAGGAGTTTCATGGGAGGAGAGAGATTTAGTATCTGCTGAGAAAGGGAATTTAATGGTTTTCTGTTAATGTACAGTGATGAATTCTGAATCTGTTTTAGAGAATGCCTCTACTATGGATTCTATCAGTAAACTTGACAGAAAGTGTGTAATGTGTGTCTGTAATGTCTGTGTGTACTGTATTTATGAAAGTTTTAAAGGGGTCATGAACTGAAGAATGAAATTTCCCTTGATTTTTTTAACATTTAAGAAGCCATTGTACTCTAAAAACATTCTGTAAGTTTCAGAACTCAAAATGTTCTAATTGTTGTAATGTTCTAAAAGTTTTAATGTTCTAATTTAAAACAGGACAGAAGATAGCCTATTACTTATAAATTGTTTTTTTATTGTAAACATTTCCAGACTACAGTACAAAACAATAACAAGAGTCCTGAGCAGTGATCTTTAATGATGGGAGGAGAGGCCTGAAGTTTCTTTGACGTTGTCCTTCGGCCTTTTGTGACTGCTTGGATGAGTTGTCTGTGCACTTGGAGGAATTTTGGAAGGTTGGCCACTTCTGGGAAGGTTCGCTATTGTGCTGAGTTTTTCCATTTGGAGATAATGGCTCTTGCTGTGTTTTTTAAGTCCTAGAGCCTTTGAAATAATTTTGTAACCCTTTCCAGACTGGTGTATTTCAATCATCATCCTCGTCATTTATGGAATTTCCTTTCTTTGACGTAGTCTGCCAACATTAATGCGTAAGACCGTTTAACCAACTTCGTGCTGTTAATTAGATTCTTTTTTTATTTAATTGAAAAGGGTTGGCAGTAACCGGACCTGTTTGTGTCTAGTCCAGCTGTACCTCATTATCAAAAGCAGTTTTATATGCTATGTCCAAACCCTGAAAAATATCTGCATGAAACTAGCAGTGACATGCTTATGGAACAGCAGCAATACATTGCTTCCCGTTGTTATCGCTGTTAATATTCCAGCACTGCTTTTACAATAGGCATTATAAGCAGAAAATTACATACACACATTTTTCTGAAGTCAGTTTCACTCAGACATACATTAATCTAAAGCAACAGCCCCAAATGTATAGTTTTTCATCTCAACTGACTTGAATTGTTACATTTTTATTGATTTTCAGCTGGATTTTGTATACAGTGTTGCATCCTAGTAACTACAGCAGGACATATTCAAAACTATATTTAGCATTTTCTTGGATTGCCTTTGTTCAATTTTGTTTTCATTTCTAAAACAATTAAGTAAACAATAAACACAAAAACATGATTTTGACCCAAATCACAGCAGCGTCCTATGAAGAATATACGCTGTCAAACATACACTGTTAGCCAATCATAGCAGTGGGTGTTTATTTCTGAGTCTACAGCCTGTCACTCCTTCTCAAACAGAGCGTTCTGAAGAGGGGGGTTAAAAACCGGATTTAAAATAGCCCATTGCTTCTAAATTATGATGTTTTGTTTATTTATATGTATAAAAATCTCAATAACATGATAAGTGGACCTCAGTACAAAAGAAAACAGTACAAAATGGAAAAACAAAAGCAGTTCATGACCCGTTTAAATTTCTTGTTTTTTTTCATAACTCATTTCCATTTCCATGTCCAGTCCAGTTTTTTTTAGACAAGCTTATGGCGTGCTTGAACAACCGTCTCTTTCTCAGTGTGTCAGCAGCAGTGCACTGAGCTCCAGTGAAAGGGTACAGTGTGCAGGAGGCCATGTCTGCTTCCCTTGCTGGGACGTGGGGTCATGTGGACACTTCTAAATGTCTACTGGCGCATCCACGACCTCAGCCCATGACTGCCTGTGAAAAGTAGTTCTGTTTGACTTTTTTCCATCTGAAACTAATTCCAGACACCCATAAAAGAGTTTTATGAGTGAAATTTTACTCAAAGTAATCTTGTTTTAGCATGGCTGAAGTGCAGTGTGAAAGTCTGATTAAAAAAAAAATGAAATCCAGGCGAAGATAAGGCTGTAATTTATTTCCAGCACAATTACTTTTTAAATACCTGACCCCATTAAATCAACTCTTCTCCATTTGAAATATAGCCCCAGCCTCGGTCGAACCTCTTTCATATGCTGTGGCCATAAGCAAGGTGTTTATCATGCGACAGAGTAAATGTTATGGTGTAATTAACCCTCCCGTCTGAAGGGAAACATGCTGAACCTTTTCACGCCGCAGGATCAACAGCTCATAAACAACTGCACCACTGTCTCCACTTTTTCATTTCAGCTGAAAGCAGATCTTTGATGGAGCTGTATTTTTCAGAGCTTCTCTGTTATTACAGGAGTTTTCGGACTACAGCCTATGAATTTTTACCTTGACTCTTGACTTTTGTCTTCACCAACATGTTATAAGTTCAAAGCTCATATTAGTTCCTTGGCCTTACTGTTGAAAATCCCATTTACTCAGGTGCTGTAAAGGACGCGAGGGTTTATTGGCTTGTGAATGGGACTTGCCACGTTCATTTGTTTGAGATGTGACTGATATGGCTTCAGTTTGCCCCTCAAACAATAAGCATTCTCTGTGGAGCATCTGGGTCTGTCTCAAGCCTTGATATGATGAACAGTGGTGGTCCGAAGCAAAAAAGAAATAAGAGCTGCGTAAACAGTATTCTCATTTGATCAATGTCTACCTGGCAGTTTATTCCCTAAGAGCAAATGTCTTTCAGTTGAGAGCAGCCATCTGAGTCGATGAGGACAGCCTGTCCACTCTGCAGACGGATTGACAATATATCATGGCACACGTCAGGGCTTTCATGTAGAGGGACTTTCTGTTGGTAGATAAATCCTATTCATTTGGTTGGCCAGTCAGTCACAAGAAAATTGTTACAGTATATTTGAATTGAGGACTTTGCCCCGTTTCACACTGCATGTATAAGCAGCAGCTGTACACTATGTGTGCAATATATACATATGCAATGTTATACTGATACACATGAAATAATCAAAAAAATTGAATATAATTACAATACTAAATATAATATATAAGTCATAAATATACTGTATATATATTTATATACATATAACTTATATGTTTGTATTTTAGCGCTGTCAAATAATTAATTGATATTAATCAGTTTGCATAATATGTATGTGTACTGTGTATATTATGTAAATATAAATACAAACACAAACAGTATATATTTAAAATATTTACATTTATATTATTATGTATTAATATTATATATCTAAATATAATAAATATATAAAAAAAATTTTTTTAAATATATGCATGTTTATATATACATAATAAAGGTGCACAGTACACATATGTAAAATAAAAGTTATTTTGGATGTGATTAATTGCAATATATATATACACACATACATATATATATATACAGTATAATACATTTTATATAATACTCTGTTTTTTTTAGTGGATTGCTGTGTTTTATATAGCTGTATAGTAATTTTCTAATGATTTTAGCACACTGTACAACTAAAATACTAAAAAAACAAACAAAAAACATATGTGTTACAATTCTGCCATCTAGCACTTCTGTGTTTATGTACACAATGTAAACCTGTTGTACTTGTTGAGATGGATGCCACATAGACATAAATATGTGCTGTGTATGTGGATGTCTTTGTGTGCATGAGTGTCGTCTTACAGATCTCTGAGTCAGTGAAAAAGTGCCAAGTAGTCATTTTATTGAATTTGCTGTTGTAAACCTGGATTTTACCCACGAGTCAGCAGTTTTTCACTCTCTTGTCAGTGTGGTTTCAGCCGCTGGCTAGATGTGTCGGATCGTCTTGGTTTGAGAGCAGCACGTCAAGGTCGATAGGGACTATCGCTGAGGAGATCTCAGCTTTTGCGTTCTTTTGCAAGTCTGTGTGCCATCCACTCCTGATAAAGGACCAGTACCATGTACCAGTGATAGTCGAAGAAGACTCTAAACTGTTTAAAAGCAGATAAATACTCAAACTCAGCCATGGTGCAGAGCCATGGTGTCTCATTAGTCCTTCTGTGCAAAGCAAGTCTCTTAATGACTGACCTACAGGTACACTTCTCCTTCGACTGTGTCCAAGGCTCATTTATTATACATGCTCACGACAGAGGAGTAGGTATTTCACGAGTTCGTGCTTCCTCATAATAATAATAAGCATGTTTGGCGTGCTGTCCGGAACCCTGCGTGCCCCCCTAGGTAAATAGTTTAGTGACTTTGAAAAAGAACACAAGTCTGTGTCAACAGTTGACACAATGCTTTTGTTTGAGCAGCTGTTATTATGAGTGACACGATCCCTAGTGTTTTTTTCCCCCCATTGTCACCAATAATGATTTTACGGTGCATGGTATATTGGTACCGTATTAGCTGATATTAGAGATTTCTTTTATTTATTGTAACATGTCACATTGTCTATATCAAAAAATAATAATCATCTAATCATTATTTTTGGGTTTTCTGTATTAGATAAATATCGGTGCATCCCTTATTGATTGTTTTGAAACGGGTTTGTAAAACACAACCTACTTCTGCTATAGGTCAGTCGAACTGCCCTACAACTCATGCCATTGGTTGAGGCAACTTTGCTATTCTATAGGCTTTTGGTAACACTTTAGTATTAGGGACTAATTCTCACCATTAACTTGCTGCTTATTAACATGCATATTATTAACTGTTTATTAGTACTTATACCATATTCTGCTTAATCCTACCCAGTACCTAAACTTATCAACTACCTCAACAAGAAGCAAATTAGAGATTTATTGAGACAATAAAGTCATAGTTAATGGTTTGTTAATAGTGAGAATAAAATCATATTCATGTCATATTCCAAAAAAAAAAAAAAAGTTTGAAAAGTGATATAAATTTTTTATTATTTTTTAATATACTGATATATATTAAATTAAATTAATGTTAAATGTTGGCACCTATATATATATATATATATATATATATATATATATAGATGGCAGCATTTAACATTAATTTAACATGCATTTTTGTATATGATTTATACATGATCCATTAAACTCATTTTATTTTTTTAACCATTTTCATTTTTTAAACCTTTTAATATTTTACTTTCTTTTTTCATTCCAGTGTTTGTGTAGTGAGTGTTTGTCCTTTTTTATATAACTGATTACCAATTGGTCCATATCAAGATTTATTTTATTTTTTTTCCTCCAGTCCATCTGGGTTTTTGTTATTACGTCAGCAGACCTGAATCTCATTGAGATGTAATGAGTGCGTTTTAAAGGACATTACGAAGACATTAGGTATTGCTCCATTTCTGCCCCGTTTACAATAGCGCTGATATGAATGAGAAGTGGCGAGCAGTTACCGGGGTGACTAAAAGTGGACAGAGCCGGCCTCTCAGTCTCTTATTTGCCAAGGAGGCGTGAGGGAGAGGGAGCCAGGGGAGTGGAAACGAAGGACAGCGTGCTGCATGTGTACAGTTACACACAAAAACACACACGTTCTCACACACACACACATACCCAGTCAGTCCAGGGAGACAGAGGCAGTGCTGGTGTCTCTGTAGAGTTCTGTCTCTCTGTTTTTCACTCAGATGTATCCATTAGCCAAGATGCCGCAGAGAAAGAGGAGTTTCACTTTTGGAGCATACGGCGGGTAAGAGCAAGCGCTGCTTACTGAAACATCTCACATTCACTTTTCTTACTCTGTGCTGTTAAGTGTGATTATAAATGATCTGTCGGGATATCAGCAACTGTGGTTACGGTCTCAGTAGACAGATATAATATCAGTGTGCTTGAATGCTAATGCATCGTAGAAGCGGAGTGTTATCCCTGCAAGCAGACTTGATTTCATCACTGCTATATATTTGAATTACAGGACTGCTCTCTCGGAGTGCAGTGTTCTCGTGAACTGCTCTCCTGAAAGTAAACCCTGTTATTAAAGGCCATTATAGTGGAGAGGGTAATTGAGTTTGGATTGAATTAGACACTGCGGTTGACTGAAGCAGACACACATCCAGGCAGAAACCTTGTGTCTGAGAAGCAGCCAGGGAGGTTAACGTAATCACAGACTGTTTACCCTATCAATCCGGCCTTGAGCATTCGATTAAGTCTGCTTTAAGTGATCTGTTGATTTAGTAGAGATTTAGTTTGACTGAATACCCACAGACTCCAGTGAGATTCCTGCGCATGTTAAAGGATCCTGTCCTGCTCAACAGGTGCAAGGCTGCCATATTTCAGTTGTGTGTTGTCAAGGACAAGTGTTATCTGTGTCCGTGTGGCTGATCTGATCACAGGAATGCTGAAGAAGACACATTTAACCCGTCCTACCAGAACTGTCCTTAAATAGATGTATTACCAGGACACATTGCACATTTCGGCTTATATGCTTGAAAATTGATGAGCAGGCCAATATAAATACACATCAGTTTCTTACAAATACTAAAATGCTATAAACAAACTGCAGACTGAATACTGTTAAATATTTTATACTTATGACCACTTCCTGGATGGAATTAATAATTAAAATATGACTGAGTAATTTTTTTTTTTTAACTGACAGGCGTTTTTAACCCTTAATTCATGTAGCAGTGATATGTGAAGTAGATGTAATATTAAAATAATAGAAATTTGAACTAAAAAATAATTGCAACATAACAATACATTATCTTTTGAAAATCGAATTTAAGTGATATTTAATTTTATTGCTACATTTAAAGTGTCAATTAAAGTCTATTTGAAAAGTAATTATCATTTTTATATTTTTGAATTTAATACACTAGTTAATATACATTTCTTAATTGTATTTATTATTTTCTATTAATAATTGTTGCAACCTAAAAAAAAAAAATTTGGTCACAACATAATTCTTATTTGTGTAATATGTAGTCCTGGGCAACATCCAAAATATTTTTTTTTGTTTATATAATATATATATATATAATATATAATAATATAATATATAAAAAGTACATTTAATATATGAACATAACATTTTCTTAAATATATACATGTGCATATTTATATGTACATAATAAATATACACAGTAAACACACACAAATGTGCATGTGAATGTGATTAATCGTTGCCCAGCACAAGTAATATTATGTTTTTATATGTTATGTGTGTGTGTTCTATAAAATATAAAAATAATATTTTCTGCATTTTAAAAAAATTATGGGAGTTTGACTAATCAACCAACACTGTAAAGGGCAGCTTGTACTTTTATGAGTTTGCTTCACTGACTTTGTTGATGGAAGGAAATTATCCGTATTGATCCTTTTTCTCATTTCGCTCAGTAAATTGTCTTTGCCTGCGTTTTTGACATTTGCTTGGTCGTGAAGATTGTGACATCTCAAAGCCATCTCTGAAAATTGCTCCGGCTGTAGATAACAAGTGAACAGATTTGCTTTGCAGGTGATTGGTGTTTACACGACCTTGTGAACATGCACCTGTTTACAGAACCCAGACAATCACTGTATTTCTCACTGTGATGTAGCTGCCTTACTATCTCATTGAGATCTTTATGCGTTTGTCTTTGATGACAATCCCATTTACAATTAGTCATTTGGCAGATGGTTTTATCCAAGTAACCTAAACTACAAGGACAGTCCTCCTAAACAACGATCAGGGCCATAATTCACGATGGCTTCATTTTCCAGCCCAGCTCTTGAAGCCACAACCATCTAAAAGAACGTCTAGGTTACGAACGTAACCCACGTTCCCTGAAGGAGGGAACGGAGACGTTACATATGGGATCTCGCATGAGA
>JAUCMR010041238.1:0-21570 GCA_032357425.1 Enteromius argenteus | reverse complement strand
GAGAGCTTAGAATACTCAGATAGATACTGATTTAGGAGTAAATTGCAGTGGTCTCTTATTTTTTTCCAGAGCTGTATGTTTTATTTTATTTTATTAGTAGAGTTAGCTGAGTAGAGCTGAGTGAATTTTTTAAGGACATCTCTGAATATTACTATTATAGTTTTAATACCCTGCTCACTTTACATTTATAATAAGTAAAAGTGTCTCTGCAAATTTTAATTTAATGTTCTTTTATTTTGTTTTGTAACACTACAGTATAGGGACCAATTCTCACTATTAGCTAGTTGCTTATTAACATTCCTATTATTACCATATTGGCTGTTTATTAGTACTTATAAAGCACATATTCTGCATGGCCAGAATCCCACCCAAAACTTAACAAGAACCTTACTAACTATTAATAAGCAACAAATTAGGAGTTTATTGAGGTAAAAGTCATAGTTAATGGTTTGTTAATTGTGAGAACTGGACCTTAAAATAAAGTGTGACAATTTTATTTCTAAATTTAAAACCATGTACAGCTTAAGTAACATATGTAACGTCTATGAATATGTTCTTTCAGGTCTTGCAGTCTCAGATGCAGGACTTTGAGGCGAGTGTGGAACCCCTTCAAGACTGGCTGAACAGGACTGAGATCAGTGTGCAGGAGAGCAGCGCTCGCCTACATGACCTGCCTGCCAAACGACTAGAGCTCTCCAAACTTCAGGTAAACCCAAATAGTCTTATTGACTTATTTATACTTATTCATAAAAGCTTTGATCTGCCAGAATGAAATCAATCATTACTATTAGATCCCAGTCCTCACTGACTGTACCTCGGAAATCTGTGTAATGTAATTCGTTGACAGAAAAAAATTTGATTTATGATCAATAGATTATACATTAAACATTTAAGGACGATTAAAAATAAATTTTTATTCTTTTCAAGTCCTTTGAACATAATCTAGCTTTTTAAACATGTAATTAAATGATCAGATGAAATCAGCTAACTGTGGCAGTGGATTTTGCAGTACTTAAGCTCAATTAAATGAGTTGAACAGAAGTAGGATCTGCTGGAGATAATGAAATAAACCATGTCTGTCAATGATGATTCCGCTGAGTCAAGCTTTTTGCCACAATTGAGGATTAAGCTGACATGCAATTAATTTCTCGCTCTCCAACTGCACTCAAAGAACAAAACCCCCAATGAGCAATTTGACAATAATATGAATGTAGAATAGAGGTCGCAAAGATAAACATTTCTATTTTTGCCTTATCACAAGATCTTTCATCTCTATTTTTGTATTGCTTTGTCGCCTGCTGGGTCCTTTTGTCTGCTCTGTTGGCAATTACATTTCCAACAGTGTATCTGTACAGTGTGTGGAGGTCCTCTGAGTGATTATCCATCCCCTCCCATCTCCCCTTCCCCTGCTTTTACCCACTTTCCCTCTTAATCCCTTTATCCCCAGAGTGCACCCAACATGATAGACTCTATTATCATGAACTGTGTCTGCCTAACTGACAATTTCACAGTCTGCTCTTTTTCCATCTAGAGAAAAGAAGCAAGAAATTTGCTTGTGGTGGTCTTTTGTGCCCTGATGTATTAAGTGTGTTTAGTAAAAGTTTTGTTGTTGCTTTAAGAACGTGACTTGTCCATCTCAGTGGATGTGTTCAAAAGCTCATGTTGGCTTGTGGTTTTTCATGGCATGAACATTCGTCTTTATTCTTCTGTGACCCCCGCTTGCCTCGTGATCCCTGATTGCACACCCTCAGACGCTGCTGGAGGAGATGCGCTCCAGAGAGTCTGAACTGGCAGAGCTCAGAGGGCGAGCACATGGCCTCTGGGAGGGTCAGGGTGCTGGGAAGAGCTTTGTACATCGGGTCTGCCAGCTAGCTGCATGCTACTTGGCCCTGAGCAACCTGATTAAGGTAACCTCCTTTACCTGTCTGTTTACCTCATTAGTCCTGTGTTTGCTCTTTCATTGTTACCACTGATTGTGATGGAAGATGGGCTCATTATTAACAGCCCGTTGAGATCTTTTAGGAGAGCTGCTATATGCTTTAATTTTTTTTTTTTTTTTTTAACTCTGAGCAACAGGTTTAGTTTGAATCTGGAAGACTGTTCAGTTTCTATGGTGTAAAGGGTTTCTTTTTAAAGTGGTAATTGACAGTGGTAAGATTCTATTGATATGCTTTTATTTTGAATGAAGTTTCCTGTTGCGTTTCTTTTCTCAGTAGGGATCAATTAAATTTGTTATTATTTGTCTTGACTGAATGTCTACACACTATAAATTAATATTTTTTTTTTTAGCAAGGAGGCATTCATTTGATCAAAAGTAATTTAAAGTCATTAAGAAAAATTTAGCTGACTAACTTTTAAGACTAGTCTTAACCTTTTATGCAACCGGCCCCAGGATTCTATGATAAATTTAAAGTTTAAAAGAATAACAAATATTCTTTTGCAACATTAATGATTTTACATTACTCTTGATCAACTGAATGCCTCCTTGCTAAAAAAAATATATTAATTTATAGTGTGTAGACAATCAGTCAAGACAAATAGTTAAAAATTTAATTGATCCGAACTAGTGAGAAAAGAAATGCAACAGGCAACTTTCTTCAAAATAAAAGCATATCAATAGAATCTTACCGCTGTCAATTACCATTTTAAATAGAAACCCTTTACACTATATAAATAACTAATAAATGTCTTATATTAAACCTCTGTGTTATTTTATTAGCATATATCTAAATAAAAAACTAAAAACTGCAATGCTACACGTGAATTTAGGCATTGCAACATGATAGTGTACAGTATGAAAAATGTATATTTATTTTGACATTTGCAAAATAACGTAATATTAACAAAGGAAAAATCTCTAATATCAGCTGATAACCAGTATTGCATCATTATTGTGCATCCTTACAGACACCTGTATAAAAAAATAGATTTTTTTCCTTTTACTCTAGTTTTTACTTCTCTCACCTCCCTTCTACAGGAGAAAGTATCAAGGGTAGAACGAGTTGTGGGGGAGCATCAGCTTTTTTCACAGGGCCTTCAGGAACTTCAGAACTGGGTTTCAGAGTCTCAACAGGTCCTCAAGACCTGCGGATGCCCCACATCTGACAAGAGTGTGCTTATCACCAGAATGGGCCAGCTCGAGGTACACTGTTATTTTTTTGACACATTTTACTGTTTTACAGGTGTTGCGAAATCCTAAGGACAGCATTGAAGGGATTAGGCTTTCATGAATTAGTTTGTAAGTTTCATTTGTACATAGTGGGTGTATAACAGGATTTCTGATTGATTACAGACTTTACTAACCGCTTGTCAGGGGAGAGAAATCCAACTGAAGATGCTCATCACCAGAGGGGAGTCTGTCCAGAGGAACACTTCGGCTGAGGGTGTACCAGTTGTTCGCAAGCAGATCCAGGACCTCAAAGACTCCTGGGAATCACTCTTGTCAACATCTATACAGTGCAAAAGGTCAGAGAACTCTCTATCTATATCTCTGTGTTTATTTATCTCTTTTTTAGTCTGAGCATTTCCTCAGATACGTGTTCATCAAGTGTCTGTGCTCAAGTAGTAGATGTCTCATTTATGTGTTACATATACAGCCAGCTGGAAGGTGCTTTGTCACACTGGACCAGCTACCAGGAAGATGTCAGTCAGTTTGAGTGCTGGATGGAGCGCGTAGAAGAAAGCCTCGGAAACTCAGACAAACACTACGCAGAAATGAGGGACAAGACAGCCAATCTAGGCCGTGCCAAAGTAATGAATACTTTTCATATGCATACTTGCGCAAGCATATATAATATGATTATAATATCTCCATTTTATACTGGATTTGTTATTTAGATAATAGTTGTATATTCTTACGGTTCTGTTAAAAAATGGAAATCTGTAAGTATTAACTACTTTAATTGTTATGCTCTGTACAGCTCCTCTATGAGGAAGTTCTTAGCCACTCTAGCCCTTTAGAGACAATTGCGACCAAGGGCTCCAACATGACTGAACATACAACCACCCAACAGGAGATCCAGAAACTCAGTGAGAGATATACAGCCATTAAAGATAAAGCCAAGGTAAGCCAGGGATGTCAAACTGTAGGCAGCAGACCAGTGCTTACATTTGTTTTGAGTGGTCAAGAAGAATTATTTAGCACAAACTAATATGATGAAACCAATCAGTGGTTATGGAGTTGAACTGTAAAGTCCTGTTGATGGGGAAATATTTAGCAATAACATAAATATTTCAAGACAGAGCTACAATAAGCTTTGAAGTTGCTGAGCAGTGGTGTTTTTGTAGAAGCCATAAATCAGTATGATTTACACTTTATTTTTATATATATTTATATTTTATATAATGTATAAAATGTGATAACCAAATTTTCAGTGAAGAGCTACACCAAATATTACCCTGAAAAGATCATTCAGCAATCAGAGAAGTTTCTGTTACCATGGAAACAGAATTTGCAGTGACCTCACAGGACTGCACATGAGCTATATATATCTATGGATCTAGGTGATGTGGTTTGTGGCTCAAAACTCTTTATTGATGTTTTTTTATCCCTATAGAGAAAAAGAATGGGGGAAATCCGCCTGGTACCAAACAGCTAACAAAAAGTGTTATGCTCTGTTTTTACTCTGTTTCCACTTATTGTGGAATAAATTTGAAATAATATTCTCTGCTGGTGTCTCAGGCTGCTGTCAGTAAGGCAGAAGAATTGGTTCTGCTCCATCAAGAGTACCAGCGAGGGCTGCACATGTTTGAAGACTGGCTGGAGCAGGAGCAGAGCAGTTTGGCCCTCCTCTCATCCCTAGATGAAGATGTAAATGCTCTGGAGAACACGTTAAAAGAACTGCAGGTTAATATTACGTGATCTTTTTATGGCTTTAATATTATAGGATAGAAATATTCTGCACTACCTAATCTTTAATTTTTACTCTTTCTGTCTAATAACTTCTCCAGATGCTCCAGTCTCATTGCCCTAAGGGACATAACTTGCTCAGCTCAGTTCTTGCATGTCGAGAAAGAGTCATTCCATGGGGTGCCCCTCAAATTGAGGATCGGGCTTTGGAAACAGCACAGACTGAATGGCAGGGGTACCAAGACCGGCTCGCCGAAACCAAAGTCCAGGTAGAGCAGGCCCTCGCAAGGGTTCAGAAACTAGAAGGTTTATTCCAAAGCTTAGACCAGTGGCTGGTTGACATGGAGCTCAAAGTTAAGGTGAGAAGCCACCGTCGCTCTGATGTCACTACAAAGGAGGCCCAGCTTCAACACCTTAAGGTATGATCCATTATATTTCTGCCTGACAGTCTCAGATTTATAGTACTCTGGTTTCATGTAGATATGTGTTGATCTTTTTCCATCATTCCCTTATTTCAGAGGTGGCAGATTGAGGCTGCTCAACGCCAGGCTGAGGTAGAAGGCCTTGGTACTCTTGCACAGCAAGTCATTGAGGACGCTCATGTAAGTGGTCGGATCAGTACCAGGGTTACCCAGCTCACTGCCCGCTACCATGCTTTGCTTCTACAGATACAGGCAAGTCAGCCTTGTACATTTGCAATTTTGATGTACTTGATTATTTAAGAAAAGTATGCAGCATCATTCAGTAAGCTGTGTCCTTTTACAAATTTTTCACAAATAATGTGCATAAAAAAATCTATTTCTAAATGAAATTGCTTTTCATCACTGTTTTTATCTGTTGGTGTTTGAATTGTCCTATTAATTAGAGAGACACATTGACATTCATATTCATATTGCAGGTTGGATTTTTCTGTCAATTCTGCTCTCGCAGTGTGAAAAAAAACAACAGATGCTGTGGTTTTACAATCTGGGTGCCTTATTTTCTATGGGTTAAACAATATCCCACTAATTATTCATCAATTGTTCACCTTTTTCTTTACTAGCTGAAATAAAATAAAATATAAAATAAACTTACTTATTAGAAGAGTTGTCTTGGCAACTAACTGAAATAAAATAAGTTTAAATAGTGATAAGTATTAATAAGTATTAAATTGCAAAAAATTATATCAAATAAATGAAAACTAAATAATATATACCATAATAAAAAATAAAAAAACAAGCTAATGAAAAATACAATCTACTAATAAAAAAAATGAAAATATGCAAAATATTGCTCAATTATATTATATTATATAAATAATGATAATTATGATAATGCTAAAATTAATTTCTGGTATTTTTCTTTGCATTGGCATATTATTTTCATCCTTTCTCTTCCCTTATAATTCATATTAGCCACCAGTAATATGTTTCTGAAGTACAGAAATGCAACAGACCATACCAAATTATTAGTTATTTTTATTTATCATTATTATTAAAAGTGCTGTCAAATAATTAATTGTGATTAATTGCATACAAAATAAAAGTTTTTGTTTGCATAATATATACAGTAGTTACATGTCTGTATTTATATTTCTATAATTTATATTATGAATAAATATTTAATATGTAAACATAACATCTTTTTTCTGAAATATATATATATATATATATGTGTGTGTGTATGTATGTATTTATATATATATATATATATATACACATAATAAATATAGTACACATACAAATATTATGTAAACAAAAATAATTATTTTATTAATTTGCTTTATTATTAAAGTGTTGTCTTCTTTTAAATTTTCTAAATAATGAAACCTTTTCAGTTCAATTAAATTTGAATATCTACTTTATATTCTGTTTCTACAATGACATTTCTTTAAATAGAACCTGGTGTCATTGACTCACCTCCCACTTTGCTGCCAAAGCACACTGATGAGTCTAATTTCTCAGCCATCTAAACATTGGAAGCTATCCAACCTGGTAAACCACCTCCTGTGACCCTCTGTGATGACAAAAAAAACCCCTACACACTACAAAAATCAATGTCTCGCCCACATTGAAACCTTAGCTTGTAATTAAACAATATAGGACTCAATCTTGCCCATCAATCGGTGCTGCTGCTTTAGTGACAGCAGCAGAATTGTTTTTAACACTTGCTGTAACACCTCTCCTTCCTGCCCACTTCTCTGTAACATGCACACACCCTGACTGCGACACAGAATAGAGCGTGTAATTATTCTTTGAGAAACAACAGGCCGCCACATGCACTGCAGTCAAGAGCTATTAGGTCTCTGCAGATAGGTGTGCGCGCGGCACAGCGCAAAAGCGTTAATTGGTGCCACGTGCATGAGGGATCTGCGTGTCAAGTGAAGAATGCGGCAAAATAGCTTAGCCTCAAGCCCCCAGCAGTGAACGCTAGCGAGTGTGCGGCATTGGATCAGTCAAAACACTTCATACTGATCAGACAGAATTCCGACCGTTCTTGACAATGAGCCTTTTGATTTATTCCTCTGTCATTCAGGATACACTCAAACAGCTCCATGAAGAGATGCAGAACATCACAGAGGCTCAAAATGCTTTCAGGACCTTCTCTGATTGGTTGAGCACTGCGAGGAAGAATTTCAAAATCGTTTCTGAAAGGACAGAAGCTCTCGATCGCATTACAATGGAAAAGAAGATGAAGAGGCTAGAGGTATGGCCTGAAAACACTAATTTGCAGTAACATAGCATGTCTGTGTAAGTTGTACTTACAAAAGAGACTCAAACCCACATAAAAAAAAAAAATTAATAAAAAAAAATATATATGTATATATATATATTCGTGCTGTCAAATGATTAATCGCATTCAAAACAAACATTTTTCTTTTTTGTTTACATAATATATGTGTGTGTACAGTGTATATTTCTTATGTATATATAAATACCCACACATGCATGTATATATTTAAGAAAAATAGGTTACGTTTATATATTCAATATATTTATAAAAGATATAAATGATATGAATATAAATATATACATGTAAATATTTTCAAAATATTTGCTGTATGTGTGTGTATTTAAATATACATAAATACACACAGTACACACATATATTATGTAAACAAAATATTTTATTTTGGAGGTGATTAATCATGATTGATAGTTTGACAGCATATATATATATATATACAATTTTGAAAGTAATTAAGATTAAAAGAACTAAACATTTTGCAAATAAACACCTACAGGGTTTTATTTTTTTTTCCTTTTAGAGTTGAAGGATCAGATGAACAGATGAAACTGTCACCCCTTTTTATCCTGTGGTTTAACAGCTATTGATTTGGCCTGATAAAATTACACACAGACCACAGACTAGGACTCTCAGTGGGCCTGGCACAGTTTTGCACTCATATTTGAGATCGTAAGAGCCAGTGTGTGCACATGTACGAGTCTCTTTGTTTTTTTAAGGATATGATCAATATGTCTACTACACAAAGCAAAAGAAAGCTTTAGAGCGATCGCACCCTACTTGCACACGTTCACACAGCCACTTCACACACTCCCCCACTGTGATAGCAGAGATGAAGGAACGGTCTGTCTGAGGAACCTGCTGGCACAGACTGTGTAATTGATGCAATGCCCTTGCAGCTTTAGCATCACATAACACTCTTCCTTTACACTCATATACATACTACTCATTTGGTGCATGTAATCCTCGTCAAGATCAATAGAGCCAAACAGTTGCTAACAGCAAAGTCATACAGAAGCTATCTGTGTTTTATGTACACCCACTCTATTAAACGGTAATGTCAGCAGTATAGATGCGTGTATTTGTGAATAATAAACAGCCAATTAAGTGTACATTTCTATCACCAGATCATATTTCTTTACCCAATTATCCTTGGATCCTATACCTCTTCGCATCACTAACTTCTCATTTCCTTATTTGTGTGCGGGGATGGTCATTAAAACACTGGGGCTGCTTTCTCTGTTAGTACCGCAGCAGTAGCTCCGGATCCAGCTGTCCAGCTCTCATGTACTGCTCTTTGTAGAGACAAGAAGCTGATATCATAAAGAGAAGCTTCCCCCTTAAAGGTAAAGGAGTAGGAGGGGCCGAGTGTGGTCGTTGCTGGGGAAACCCCCACTGCGGCAGCCCCATTTAAGGCCTGGGTAATTGGGTCTTTCTCTCATATCTCTAACCGGGGCCTCACCGGGTCTCCGCACACAGGTGTCAGGAGCCCGGCAGGCTTCAAAGTACCCATCAGAAAAGTCCACTTCAGAGGAGCGCTCTCAAAACCTGAAGCTCCACGTGAATAGAGGGGATCAGAAGCTGTCAGAAACAGGAAATTCTGTACTTGTCTTGGTTGCACACTGGGAAAGGCATAAATATCCTTCCTGTGGCTCATTAAATTATTGATTTTTGTTTGTTTGTTTGTTATTGTTGTTCTTTTTGTACCCTTTCATTCATTGTTTAAAAGACTCTCTCACCCCACAGTCTCTGCAGGGGGACATGGATCAAGGTCACAGCCTGCTTAAAACACTCAGAGAGAGTGCAGAGCAGGCCGTTTCTTTCTTGGATGACCCTGGAGCATCCAGGCTAGAGAGGGATGTGCAAACAGGCCGATCACAGCTCGAAGAGCTTATTCTGGGGCTACGGGAAGAGCATGCAACCCTGGAAAAGAGCATTGTGCTCTATAAAGATTTCCAGGAGCGCTACAAGAGCCAAATGCAGTGGCTTAGGGAGACTCGAGCACTTCTCTGTTCCACTGTTGAACCCAAAGCAGAACTTTACCAGAGAAAGGCCCAGCTGAACAAGTTCAAGGTAGGTGATTTGTTTCATAGTCTTTAACTGATATGAAATCTGTACTTGTGTGACTAGTTCAATCATGACAGCTCACTGAGCATTTTAGCATGGTGATGGATATAACAATGTTAATGTACTTGGTCATGGCGAGATTGATCTGCTACGCTGCTGCTGAATTGTTTGTTCTGTTGGTTATTGATGTAGTGCAGATTATTGCTGCTGCTGCAAACAAGTACAGGAACTTGCTACTGCTAATGCATATGGTGATATGGTGCCATGCTGCTGCACAAATAGCATAAAAATAGATAAAACAGAAAGCAGGTCAATACAGGTGGAGCTGGGGAAGGTGTTTTAGAGAAACTCTGAAAGTGCACTGCAGAAATCTTGGGTGAATGCTAGCCAGCCATATAAATACGAGGCAGTAAGCTGATTGGCTGCATATAACTCTTGAATATCATAAGTTACGTTAACAACCCGCCAGTCTGCACCTCTGGAGTTTCATGACTGAAATATATATTTCTGGCAACAAAAGTGGTAGTGCCCCTTGTTACTTTTAAAATCAGTAGGATTTTCAATGATCTTTTGCAAGCATTAAGATATGTATATAATTTAAAAACATAAAATGTATGTAATAAATCAGTTTTATATTTTGTCAGTTTTGCTCATGAAGGCTGCAAAATGCAGAAAACAGTAATATTTTGAAATATTATAAACATTTTAAATAACTGTTTACTATTATAATAATATGCTTTAAAATTTAATTTAATGCCTGGGATGGCAAATTAGAATTTTCAGTAGCCTGTTTGTTAATGATGCTTCAGAAATATTTCTAATATGCTAATTTGGTGCTCAAGTGACATTTCAGTCACACTTTATTAAAAGGTTTAATTCTTGCCATAAACAAACCATTAACTATGACGTAAATGAAATCCTAATTTGCCGCTTATTAATATGGTTAAGCAATTTGAAGTTCAAAAGAGCAGCATTTATTAGAAAAATAAATCTTTTGAACAAAGAAAAAATTTTCACCTTTGATAAGTTTAATGTGTCCTTTCTGAATAATCCATGTATGTATTTTTATTGGTATTCATTGTTCTCTTGTGTCCAGGCTGTGGAGCAGACGTTGCTATCTCGTGATTCTGCCGTGAGCTTTGTGTTAGAAAAAGGAGAAACTCTGCTGACCCTCCTCCACTCCCCTTCCATCACAGACAACATGACCAGACTACAGGCGGACTACCAGGAGCTGCGTGGCTCAGCACGAGTAAGCTCACAAAGACTACAAAAACAATCATTTAAATGCAACATAACATAGAAAACGTTTGGTGTTACTTAATATACTTAATATAATTAATATAATATACTAATATACTAATATAATATGCACATAAACCTTACAGCTCAGTCCACCCAGCATGTTAAATACACTAAGCAGCAAAATTGGTAATTCAGAACATGCTGCAATTTCAGAACATTAATGTTAATGAACACCAACATTTACATATTAATGCTTGCTTTAGCAATTTGGAAGGGTAACAGTCATGTACATATAGAATCATTTAAAACTAAATTGCAAATGATAAAGAGTGGGGAGAAACAAATTGCTATGAATGTGAAGATTATTTCCCTTTTAAGCTTTTGAATATTAATTTGGAGGCTTTATGTGTTATTTCCTCCAAGATGTCATCCATTAACCCTGCAATCAGTGCTATGAATACTCACTTTCCAATAATTCATCTCATGCTTGCAGCTGTCAGAAGCTCTTTATGGCATGAGAGTTTCCAGCTGTGTGTTTATATATGTGCTTCAGTGTGAGTGCTTGCAAATGTCTTGATCATTTCTGCAATTTAAATATATTTCCTCAGACCCACGTTCACAGATTAGATGCCCAGGTGAAGAAACAGGAAGCTTACCACAAAGATCTACAGGAAATTGAGCGTTGGCTGTTGCAGATGTCCAGCAGGATGGTGACTCCTGACCCATCATCAGGCGGTGGCCTGGAAGCTGCCACTCAGCAGCTGGCCAGACATAAGGTGACAAATCACAAAGCTTCACAAAAGAGCAAAACCCTATAAATAACAAAACACACATCTGCATTTTGTTTTCCCCGCATAAAAAATGTTGTCATTAAAGTTTCAGTTTGTATTGGTATTCACAAAAATATAAAGCTATTGCTAGGAGAAGCTTTTGTTTAAATTTATGCTTGCACATATTGTCTAATTTCAGGCTATTATGGAGGAAATAGCGGGTTTTGAGGAGCGTTTGGCTACACTTAAGGAAAAGGGAGAGGAGCTGTTGTCCGGCTGCAGCGAGCGCCTCCAGGCTCGACTTCGCCAGCAAATTCAGAACCACCAGCAGGGAGCAAGAGACAGCTACTCTGCCATCTGCAGCACTGCCCAGCGTGTGAGTTTACTTGCCAACACACCAGCACAAGACCAGCATTGTGCCGATGTTTACTGTGCATATAGACCTACAACAGTATATAAAGTCTCACAGTTAATATAGGCAGGAGTGTGGTTATGTGACTTTAACGATAGACACAATGGTGTATCCGTTATTGGCCTGTAAAAATATCTGCAAACATCAATTAGCTGTTTAAAAGCAGACAATTATATCCTATCAACCACATGGGGCTGGAGGTCATGGACAGTTAAGAACTTTTTAAAAATAAATTAAAAATGCCTATGGCTTGGTTTAAAATGACAAGAGTTTTAGTGCAGTTTTATTTATATTATATAATAATAATGTAATACACAATTGATAATTATATTTATTCATTTATGGATTGATATTATGCATTATTTCCAGTAAATTCTCCTATATTGCAATTTTTAAGTTTAGTGCTCATTAATTGTATGATTTCGAGTCATTGTGCTGGTGTCATTGTTTATTGTCCCTCTGCTCACATCAAAGCTTTGTTCCAGCAGCAAGCTCAAGCTTGTGCCAACTTTCTGCCACTCTTCCAGGACCTCCTGATTATTTTAATCCACTCTGCTTGGGTTCCTAGCTTCACAGGTCCAATAAAGTGTTGACAAAATTGTCCTTTCAGTGTATTTGTCTTTTAAATCAGATTAAACAACCCTTACCAGGCAGTCAATAAACTGGGGACGTCTGGCAATGAAATATACTTGACATTTTGACTTCTGCGTGCCAGTGTCATTACAAGGAGACCCATCAGGAGGCACTAAGAAATCATTTCTCCATGAAAGCGCATCATTAAAGCCCATGGCAATGAAAGTGAGCGCATATACACCCCCCTTTGCAAATCACCATTCCCCCCCTACTCCAGCTCTTGCAGTATCCTACCAAAAGCTGCCACCTGCTTTCCTCAAAGAACCCTAATCACACGCACCCCTAATATGGCAACTGCTCTCTGCCACCTGACACATTGCCTGCTCAGTCACTCTCTGAGCAAACCACCCAGTCTATTAATACCTCGCCCTCTTCCCTGTGCCAGTTTTATTTTGCCCATCAAGTCCAATTGCGTCAAAACAAGCCGAGACATTGATAAAACCCCTCCCTTCTGGTTTGCTAGTTTATACCCCGTACCAACATCTTGTGCCAACATTGCCAGAACAATGCCATCCGGTAAATCCCGCCACCTGGCAGTCTGGTCAATGAGTTCCTCAGTCTGCATGTGCTTTGCCAACTCCTGCCGTCTGCCAAAGCAAGCCTGTCGTTGCCTGCCCCCCGTTAGGCCTCGTGAATTAAGAATGTCAATCAGCGTCAGCTTTTCTGCTCACGGGATTAGGGATGCCAGAGCATTCAACACCTGTTAAATGGGCTTTGCTTTATGTTGACCCGATTTAGCATGGTTAACCGTATGCCCCACTCATGTCGTTTTCTGTTATGCTCCTCAAATATGTCAGAGTCATGCTATTCCTGTTTTATGCAGTTAAGGATTACTTCAAATACCCTTTGAGGTGCATAATTTAAATGTTACATTTTGAATAGGCTCAGTTATGGCTTCTGTAAGTGGTATGGTTTTAATTTTAGACAATTACTTTTGGCCACTTCGTGCAGTGTGGTTATTTTAAGTTGTGAAGTGCTTAAATTCTTCTGTTTGTGCAGGTGTATCAGAGTCTAGATCGGGAACTGCAGAAGCATGTAAGTGTGCGGGATACGTTGCAACAGTGTCAGACGTGGCTTTCAAATGTACAAGAGGAGATACAGCTTCCTGCACATGCACTACACTGCCTACAGGAGGCACTAGCACAGGTATACCTTTTTTATCTTGCTTTGTGCATGTCCACAAATGTGGCACAATGAAGTTGGTAGAAGAAAGACAGACTCAACAGTATCAGTAATTCTTCTGGGGTGGGGTCTGTCCCATCAGATGAAGCAGGAACGAACTCTGCAGGAACAGGCTAGTACCTATTTGCAGCTGGTGTGCTCTACCTGTGATCTTTCTGATGTGAAGGTACAAGAGACGGCTGCTGGGATACAGCAGGTCAAACTTCAGGTGAGTGATAAAAATAATTATAAGGATACATTAAAATTCTCTAACTTCAGGTTTTAGTCACTTCTTCGATTTACAGGCACATTTCTTTATGGAGCTTCTAAAGCGTGATAGGCATAAAAAAAAACTTTGCATTTTTTCTCCCATCACATTTCAGGGTTTGGTTTTAATTTAACATAACAATTTTTTTCCTCACATAAAACCTGTAAATCTTTTTACAATGTCTTTTTGCTACTTTTTAAAAGATGTTTGTGTAGGTTTTATTGATTTAAAATTGTCCCATACCCAGTCTTTAAATTTTAAAATATGAAAATACATTACACAACCTATATGTTTTATAATGCTTTCCACTCAATGCAGATCGAGGAGAGATTGCTCGAATCTCAAGAACTAGCAGATAACTGGAGAGAGATTAAAGACTTGCGTTCCAATCTTGAGTGTCGTCTTCTTGAGGCTGAACAACTCCTCCAGAGCATGTTAAGGAGGCCAGCTGAACTTGAGCCAAAGGTTGCTCAGAACCAGCTGGACCAAGCTCAGGTAAGCCACAGCTTTGTGTCCAGATGATAGCCATTAGAAAACAGCAAAAATGATTACCCATTTTCATGAACCATTGGTTATATGAGATTTTTGAAAAACACTACAGAAAATTTTATATAACATTATACCTTATGCACACATTTTGTACAGTATCTGTACAGTATATCAGTTAATCAGATGCAGTCTATTATGTATTGCTGAAAGCTCTGGTGAGCTTTGCCCTCTTTTACATTTCCTGGCAGGAAGCTTCATTCATTAATAAAGATTTCTCCCCAGATTACTCGTCTGGGTGTAATTATGGATGTGTGAATTGATTTGTCAGTGCCTGTAATAACAGCGTCCAGGCAGACCCTTTCATTGTGTGTGAAAAATAGCACATATTACCATCTCTGGATGCACTGAGAATTGTCAACAATAGATTGAATGAAAACCCCAATTACCTCAAAGCTCACTCTCTGCCATTGACAGAGGGTGTCATCCAGAGCTGTCCATTTGGCAGGATATCAAATAAAGACAGGCAGCATTTATTAATAACACCCCATATTTCATGCCACAAAGGATTTTATCCAGGAGATGCGAGCCAGGCAGGTTGATCTGACCCAGCTGAGAGAGAGCATCAATAGGCTAACGGCTGGTCAGGAGTCCCCTGAGCTTATGGAAGTTGGGCGGCTGCGCTGTGCTTGGCTGGATCTGGGCAGACAGGCTGCACAGCTGCTGGAACAGAAAGAAGAGGATCTACAGAGGAGCGGGGACTATCATGACTGCATTTGTATGGTGGAGGAGTTGTTTGACCAGCTGTCCAAGAAATGGGATCAATTGGCCAGGCATGCCACATTTCCTTTCACATTTTGCACACCATATTTATGTTTGATAGTTGCCATGTGTTGTTCAAAAGACATTATTGTCAGTCATTCTTCACTTTGTTCACAAAAGCACTAAATCTTTTCTAGGGGAGATATTGAGAGCACAGCTGAGTGTCTGGATGCCTTAAAGAAGTTATCCACAGACCTGCAGGACCAGAGATGTGTGCTCGATGACCTAAGAAATAATAGGCACGGGATCCTGCCTCGTCTGAGCTTAGAAGACAGAGACCTGGTTAAGGAGCAGGTGGGTTACCTGGAGCAACGTTGGACCCAGGTGGAATCACTTGTCCAGCAGAAAATACAAGATTCAGCACAAACACTGGAAGAGCTCAGTCAAATTGAGGAACATTTGCGGGAGGCTCAGGAGTGGGCTGAGTTGCAGCAGCCATCCCTGTCTGAGGTTCTCAAGACCAGCCCCCCTCCAGATTTGGCCCAAAGCTTTCTGTTTGATCACTTGAGCTTTTGTGCAGAGTTGGAAGCCAAACAGAAGCTTCTTGCAGAGGCCGTGACAGATGCCAATAGTCTTTCCTCTCGTCTAGGTCTCAATGAAAGAAAGAAACTGCAGATTTTGGTCCAGGAAGCAAAGGCAGAAGTAGAATCACTTGGAATTAAGGCAGCTCAGTATCGTAAAAGCCTCAGCAAAGTATTTACTGAACGAACGCAATTCCTACAGGCCCTCGACAGAGCAACTGAATGGATTAGGAAGCAAGAGCAGAGGGCTCTTGCAGATGATCATGTCGCGCTCCTACCAAATGTAGTCCACAAGCAGGTGTCAACTTGTAAGAATTTTACCAGCAGCCTAAGAGCATATCAGGTGGAGCTCACATCTCTTTGGGTACAAGGACGAGAATTAGTGAAGGATGCAACTGCCGAGGAGAAGAAGGAGACCCTTCAGAAGCTGGAGGAGTTGCAAGTTACCTTCGAGGCTTCCTTGCAGAAGAGTACAGAGCATTTGCAGCATCTAGAGAAAGCACTAGTCATTCGAAAATACTTTAAAGTGGACCTTGACAGGATCTGCGAGTGGCTAAAACAAGCAGAGGTAGCTACATTTCCAATTATTGACCTGAGCGGAAATGATGAGGAGCTTCAGAACCAGTTGACCGAATACCAACAACTTCTTGATCATGCTTCAGAGTATGAAAACCTTTTGCTCATCGTCCAAAGGGCAGGACAGGAGATTCTTCCCACCTTAAATGAGGTCGACCACTGCTACCTAGATGAGAAACTTAACGGCCTTCCACAACAATATAATGACATGCTGTTGTTGATCAGAGAGAAACGAGACAGGATCCAACAAGTGCTTTTGGAGCGCAGGGAGTTTGAGTCCCTCATCGATGCCACACGAAAAGCTTTGAAGGAACTTCAGGAGAAGTGTGATGGTTTAGAGATGAAGTCAGCCAACCAAAGTGTAGAAGAGGGAGAAAGATTGCACAGCAGTTATGAAGATCTCATGAAAGGTCTTTCAAATCTCTTTCAGGGAATGAAAGATCTTAGGGGTAAAACTCAAGATTTCCTTATCATGGGTCAGCCATATGCTCCTGAAGTAATTGACCAGCTAGTTCATCTCCACGGCAGTCTTAACCAGCAGATTGAGTGTAAGATGAAAGAATTAAGGAAAACATTAAAAATATTAAATGACCATCGAGCAGTTGTTGAGAAAATGGACTGTAGCATTACTAGAATCAAGGAACAGCTTGGCAAATTTAACTCTAAGGGAGATGAGGAGGCAGATGCCATGGAGACATTATCTACTCTGCACAACCTATCAAAATGTCTTGAAGAGGTTAGTTCCTATTCAGAGGGTCTGAAAGCACAGAATAATGACCTCAACCAGCACTTTGACTCAAAGGACCTTAAGACTCAGGTTATCTTCAGGGAACAACAACTTCTTACTTTAAAGCAAAAGATTAATGCACACCTAGAAGAATGTGAGAAAGGATTTAGTGCAAATAAGGATTTTCAAACTGATATAAAAGTATTAATAGACTGGCTCAAGAGTCTTAGGGATCAATTAAGGTATCCATTAATGTTTGAAGAAGCAAAAATGGAACTTGTGCAGGAGGAGGTCAGGTCACTGTCAGCACTTCAAGAACAAATGAAATCTAGGTTTAGATTATTAGAATATATGACAAATGAAGAGAAACAGAAGTACGTCAACAACCAAAAGCCATTTCCAAAACTCCTTGAAACAACTTTAATGAATATTCCAAAGCTCAAGGATGATATTCAACAAGCTGTAAACACCAAACAGGTAAGATATTGTTCATTCCTGAGTGTTTGCCCATGTCTTCTGACTGAATAATGAAATACTGAAATTGGGATTAATGTTTCTTTAAACTGTAATGTGTCTCCTCAGGTGGCCTTGCAGACTAGTCTGTCTCTGCTCCAGAGATATCACCATTCCTTGCAATCCATCCAGCAGTGTTTTGATGACGCTGGTGCTGTACTCGAGCAAGAGGTAGACCTAGAGAAAATTTCAGATTGCCTCAAGGACTTAAAAAATATAACTGGCCAGGAACAAGCTGTCAAGTGTATGACGCAAGAAATACAAGGTCTAGTACCTGAAATGGGTGGCTTTTTGAGCTCTACTGTAATGACGCAAATTCAGCAACATTGTGAGGATTCTTATCACAAGGTCACAGATGTCTTTGATCAGCTAAAACAACGTCAAGACGACTTGCAACGGTAATGCTAATAAGGTTACAATGACATTTAAATAGATTATTCATTGCCTTATTTATGTTAACAATACGATTTACAGACATTGCTATCTATATTCTCTTTACAACTGTTGCACACACTTGCTTTATTTCTCTGTTAGAAGCATGACTCAGTGGAGATCCTTTCAAGATGAAACAGATGAAGTTATCAGGCAGATGAATGAAGTTGAGAAAAGGATGACAGAGTTCACAACTGCCAGAGCAAACTCTGAACAAGAAGCTGAAGACAAGCATTGTATATACCAGGTCTGTGACTAAGCATTTATTTTCAAACTCCTGATACATTGATATATTGCAGCTTTTCTGAATATTTCCTATTGATTGCATTTTTTCTGCAGAACACTGAGACACAAGTTCAGGGTCTTGGAAATGCACTGAATGGCCTGAAAGAAAAAGCAGCACAGTTTGATCAGCCTGCCATAAAAGACACTACTTCTCGTTCAGTCTGTTCACTGAGCCATCGGTGGACTCGGTTGCTCAGCATTAATCGAGCTCAGGTGAAAGCCCTCCAGGACTCTGCACGTAACTGGAGATGCACCAGGGAGAAGGTAGGGAAACTTACCAGGGACAGATACCATATTCTCAAGATAGTCTTATATGATCATTACAAGATACTCTTATATATTTCCCCATTTCAGATAATGTAATCATCAAACAAATGCAATTCAAATTAGTTCTTGATTGATAAGCAGATAAAATACCATAAAATGATTGTTAGATGCCATATTTTTAAGTAAATAAACAGACAAAAAGAAAAGAAAAACAGTATTCTGTAAGCAGTGAGGACCTGGATAAATCTCGGCTGTGGTTCTGCAGTCACACAAGAGCATCAGTTGCCAGCAATGGCCTGAGAATGATGTAATGCTTGGCAATGACAGTCCATACAAAAATAACCCAACACGGAAGTTGCCAACTCACCACTCACACTCACTCCCATAAATCTCTGCTGCAATCACAGGAAATTACATAATTGATGGAGGGATATGCTGTGTGACATTATACGTACTTCTTTATATATATATATATACATAACATGATTATTTTAATGTACAAAAGAGGAAGTCATATCATTAGCCTGTTAGCAGTAACTGTTTCTTGTTTATTTTTGGCAGAGCACACTAATTCTGTGTAGTTTCTTTGTGACCTAAGCCTGTTTCATTGTTAAGCTGAGGATATGACATCACTCAGTAAGAATGAGTCAGTTGCTTGCAAAGCTGTGTGTAGCACAGAGAGAAGAGTGTTTTGCTTTTTTCATCTGTTTCATCAATAATTCATTATTAAGAGTTGCTTGATGTCCTGATAGCTGCTTTGTGACCACAGTTACTGTCCAAACCTTCTTTCATTCACTGAATGACAAATTAGGAGTAAATTACACTGCATAAAATTTTAATGACTTTTTATTAAATCTAAAGCTCGACATGAATCTGAGTGAATGTTCAAAAGTTGTAACATCACTGACATGGCAACTGAACATTTAAATATTACAAAAATATAGATAAAAAGAGCAAAAATCTTTAATTTATTTATTATTGTTATTATTATTATTACAAGAAAATAAATGTTATAGCATGACAGTGTTATAGCACGTCAACAGCAGTAAAATCTGCTGGAGTAACCTATTCCACATTTCTCTGTGATTAGCTAGAGAAAATGCGGGCTGTCTGTGAGCACCTGCACAGTCGTGTTCCTGACAACATGGTGGAAAAAGCCTCTAGTATGGCAGCTCTACAGAGCCTTCTGGAGTACCACGATTCCTTCAGTCGAGAGGTGGAGAGAGAGAGCAGCGCCCTGACCCTCCTCAGACACCATGTGCTCAACCTGTTCCTCCATCCTCGTGCCTCTGCATCCAGCACAGACTGTAAACACAACCAAGACAATCCATGTCTGCTGGAAATTCAGAGCATACAGGAGAAATATGACAAGTATGAATATCTATCGATCTGTCTGTCTCTTCCTCTGTCATTCTATCTTTACTCCTGCTAAAGAGCAGGTAATACATTTTGCAGTTATAAAATTATAGAGACAACTTCTTTAGTTTCAAGAATGTTTAATTAACACTTTTGCAAAATATGCAAATGTCAAAGAAAATTTAACCGAACCAAATGTCATGAAATAATTTCTAGTAATTTCTTGAAACATTTCCAAATCTACTTTTCTGTCGTTTGCTTTTATATCTTTAATCATTTAGATAATACGTATTTTTGTGTCCTATTTGTCCCTCAGTCTGTTGCAGCAGGTGTGTGCTAGCAGACAGCAGGTGCAGGTGGAGCTGCGGGAGAGAGAGGAAGTGGTGTGGGAATTGGGCTTGCTGAAAGGCTGGATTGAGGACACCCAGGGGCTTCTGCTGAGCCCCACAGCAGACTTGGATAACCTGCTGACTGACCTGGAGGTGCTGCGAAAACCACCTTATACAGTGGAGAGGATGCAACTAAAATTGCATTCTAACATCCTACATGTACAACCCAGTTTACTTTGCTCATGATAAGTATGGTATGTTTTTGTGGTTTCTGGTAGACGGCTCATGGAGGCGTGCAGTCTCACCGCCAGAACCTTGAGCAGATTGCAGATCGTCAGCAGATGAAATACCAGGACCTCAATGCCACCCTTCCTTCAGAGATCAGCACCCAGCTGGCAGAGGTTACACTGGCTCTAGGTTCTGCAGAAGATCAGGTACCTTCATTCATACTAGGAATGTCAAGAATACAGGTAGCAAGTACCACGCCGAGACAGTAAGGAATTAATGTAAACATGTAAAAATTTGATTTGTGTCAACATGGAAGATCTGTGTAGGAAGCATTGTGATGTTAATTCAGCCTAATTTGGTTTGAAAGAAAAGCAAAACCAGTAAATTATATTGATTTTGACAGCTGAAAATGTATGTAATGTCTCTTATTTACTTCCTTTTTAATTTCTCCTGTGCTCAGGTGCAGGCACGGGAAAAAGAGGTCCAACATAGCAGAGATATTAAAGAAGACTTTAAATCCAGACTTCAGGATATCTCAAAGAAAGTCAAACTTATCTCTTTGAAACTCAAGCAGAAGGCTGTGGATGTTGAGGAGGCTAAAGAGGAGACAGAGGTATGAATACAGCACGGTCTTTGGAAGCTGTGATACAGACTCTGCACTGATTACTGAAGTGCACAATGTAAATGATGACAGAAGTGTGCTTCAAAATGACTTCTGTGCAGCATCATTTCTAAATATATCATGATGAGTGGAATTCATTACAAGGCAGTGTTATTTTAGTGTTCTAAAAAAAAAATATATATATATATATATATATATACACAACAGGTGGAAATTATAGGCAATTAGCAAGACACCCCCAATACAGGAGTGGTTCTGCAGGTGGTGACCACAGACCACT
>JAUCMR010040957.1:0-19181 GCA_032357425.1 Enteromius argenteus | reverse complement strand
CTGTTAAGTATTTGGAAGTATGGTGGAAGTAAAATAAAATAAAATATAAAATAAAATAAGATAAAATAAAATAAAATTAAAATTGTATTTTAAAAACATTTTGTGTGCAGAAGAAATACTGCCAATCCAATTCAAAGAAATATAATTTACATCCTTATATGTTTTTATAGCCTCAGTCTGTTTTCTGGTCCTCCATCATTTCATCACACACTTCGTTTTTTCCTGTTTCTGCTGGTGTTTTTTTTTGTGATAAGAAACCCAAATATTCAGTTCTGCTCATTCTAAGAAAAAGCATGAAAGAAGTCAGGAAACGGCGAGAGAAACCAGTATGACTCTATCATTACTGCCACAGTAAACCTGCCTCTGGATAAACCCACAGTCCCTGCTTCCTGTCTGTATCCTTCCTGTTTAGTTTCCTTATTTTGCCCTTTATAGGCTAGGAGAGAATATATAGCCTGGGTCTTTATAGTTTCCTGCTGCTGAAAAGCTCCAGTCAGAATGAGTTTTCATAATCGTGTTTCTCATGCTAGAGACTGATGCCTTAATCTTTCCTAATTGAGCGGCAGTCCCTGCTGCGTTTGACCTGATGAAAGGCCCATCATGGTCAGTCTGGGGCTGGACGTCATGTGCACTCAGACTTGAAACTGACAGCTGTTTGCGAAACACAATTAGGGTGTGATTTCAGAGTCCAGCTGACAGACAGAGAGCGTCTTCATCCTGTGACTGCATGACACACAAACCAGTTGCCTTTACTTCAATGTTAAAATAATGCATGAAGATTCTTTTTAACGTGTGGCCTTGAGGACATTGTGTGTGTGTGAAATAATGTGCAATGATGAATCATTATGATTAGACAAAGCAAAAAGAGTCCACTTTGATTTCATGTGTACTTTTAGTGTATAGTTTATGAATTGGCCCTGCATAGAGTGTCTGATTTTGAAAATTAGTTATATGTGATTCAGTGTGAGACGTGACATGATGTTTTGTGAGTGTTTGAGCGGGTGCTGATGACTGCAGTGCTCTGGAGGAGCTCTGACAGGTTTAGATGTGATCAAAGTGAGTCAGCAGCACTTCTTCATGCAGTGACACTGATCTGCACCTGCTTTACCTTTACCTAGTGAAGTCAAAGCCATTGTGCATGTTTTATTCATAGCAATAGCCGAAAATACATTGTATGGGTCAAAATCATTGATTTTTCCTTTATGCCAAGTATTAAGGATATTAATTAAAGTCAATGTTCCATGAAGATATTTTGTAAATTGTCAACCGTAAATATGTTAAAACCTGTTTATTGATTAGTAATATGCATTGCTAAGAACTTCAATTAGACATCTTTAAAGGCAGTTTTCTCTGTATTTAGATTTTTTTGCACCCTTAGATTCCAGATTTTTAAATAGATGTATCTCGACCAAATATTGTCCAATTCTGACAAAAAATTAAATCAATGGAAAGCTTATTTATTCAGTTTTCAGTTGATGTGTATATATCTCAATTTATTTAAAAAAATTACAATTTGAAAAAAACATTTGCAGTTTGAACAATGTTTCATTTTCTGACAAAATTGCAAGAGTGCCGATATTTTTGTCCACGATGTATAGTTACAAAGATATAATTTTGAAATGAGTTTAATTATTATAATAGCTTATAAATCAATGTTTACGTGTATTGTAATTCATGTAAATAATTATTCTTATCATTTTTATTTATTATAAATAATTATAATATATTAATTTATATATTTATTTACTGTATATGTGTATATAATTATTTATTGTAAATGCAGGTAATTAATTTAAACAATTACAAGCCAGTCAGAATTGAACAGCCAGTCACTTTCCACATTTAGTAGTCACAGTTAACTCACTGTTAACTAATGATCCATGTACACCGCATACAGAAATTCGGTAGTAATTTGGACATTCCTTTCATAGTCCTCAGATCCCTGCAGGCTCCAGCACAACATTCCCATGTCTGGGGTCAAAGCGTGCGTCAGGCCCAAACAGGTAATGCTCAGATGCAGAGTGCAGGTTAAAGATCAGCCCCGCGGGGTTTGCCAAACATATTTAGTCTCTTGTTAACACCAGGAGCTTGTAAACCAGACGAGAATGAGAGCCAACAAAAACAGATCTTTTGTCTGGACGTCAACGTGTTTCTGAGACATCAAGACAGAGACCATTAGACCATTAGAGAAAGAAACAGAGGGATACTTAGTGTCTGGTTGAGCTACTCTTTTCAAACAGCCCTAAGAATAAATCTGCTCAGCTTTGCTGTCTTTTGTTGCAATTCAGTTCCCAAACATGCTGAGATACTTACGGCTGGAGTCTCGTCCATCTCACATAAACGACAGCATCCATCTGAGATGAGACTGATGGGAAATTCACTCAGACTCGCTGATGTGACCACACATTTAAAACACACGTCAATGCATAGAGTCAGATCCAGCGGGCTGACAGGGGGCCAGGAGGTCGTCTAATTAAGTTTGAAAAATGTCAAAGCATCATTAACAGAACTGAACACAAATTCTGAGTGTCATAATCAAAGACTCCTTGACCAAACAACAAGCATTTGAGACTCTATAAAGGGTTGTTCTACCTAGTCACATGGCGTAAACGTACCTAGGTGCGCTTTTTGACGAGACACGAAATATGTACCAGTAAGTACATATCACAAAAGAAATGAACACTAGCGGCAGTAAAACTCAGACACCTTTTATTCCTTTTTACACAAATGTACACAGTTCAGATTAATAAAGCATATTTTCACATAATTACTTGAAGAATATCATGTGACTTTTTAAAACAATATTAATATGCTGAGAGATTTGAAAACTGATGTTTTTGAATCTAAGCATCACGCTTATCCAGCTTCATATCTATGTGTTTTCATAGACGGTAGGTTTGTTTGGTAGCTCACGGAGGACAGAGATGTACTTGAGAGGCAAGGAGCTCTGGTTTGAATCCTGTGTAACTACAGTTCAACAAAACAGTTCTTATGCGAGAAAAAGCTAAGGTTCGAATCCCGTTTAAAACGGTTCGACAAAACAGCTCAAATCAGCATAAGGAAGTTAAAATAGCATGGCTGCATCAGCGAATACGCTTTTAAATTACTTTTGCATTTGTGTTAATTTCTAATGTATGTAGGGGATATTTCCAACATGATAGAGCATTAATCTTTAGGGACACTCACTAGATTTTTGTATTCTGAACGGCTGCAAAAAATACCTCAAGCAGCATTATAAAAACACTGCAATAAGTATCTGTACCAAACTAATACAAACATGCCACGGTTACGTATTAAACCTGTGTTTTAGCGACATTTCACTTTGAAACTGCGGCGAAAAGTGCAGTAAGGTACATAATTATGGGGCTGCAGAAATGTATGTAGAAGCACGCATTTCTCATGACCAATTCGTACTTATTTTACAAGGTGGCTAATTTGTACGAATTTGTACAACCTCACTCGTACAATTTTGTACAATTTGTCTAAACCCCAGTGACAGGTAGGTTTAGGGGCAGGGTTAGGTGTAGGTCATTCTTACAAATTCATATGAATTGGCAACTTGTAAAATATGTGTAATTTAGCAAAAAGTGTATGAATTGGCACAAGTAAGGTCGTACGAATTTGTATGAATTAGCCACCTTGTAAAAATGTACGAATTGCCATGATATAGGGCTGGATAATTTTCTATCTGCTACTGTAACATTGAGGTCTGGATCTCTATTTGCAGACTTTGAGAGAAAAAAAAAACATGAATACAGTTTTACTAATATTGATGTATGTAAATATGAATTTTCTAACCAATTAGTAATATTCACCATTGCTGCTGAAAATTCTTCTGCAGCTTGCTTTTTTACTTTTAACATGTAAGTGTATAACTGTATCATTAACATAGATCTGCCAGTTTACAGATGCACAAACATCCCGTAGGTCATTAATATACAAACTGATTAACAAAGGACCCAGTATTGAACCTTGAGGTACACCAACTGTATTAGTAAAATCAATTTATATATATTTATACATCAAATATACATTAATTCATAATAAAGCATAAACAGCAGGTCTCTTCTGCTCACCAAGACTGTATTTATTTGATTAAAAAGACAGTAAAACAGTAATATTGGGAAATATTATTTCAGTTTGGGGGGAAAATGGTTGTCTGTTTGAAACTGTTTTAAAATGTAGTTCATTCCTTTGAAGCAAATCTTTAGCATTATTACTCCACTCATATGTGTAATTTATAATATACAGTGTGTACAATATTATGTATTATATATTTACAGTATGTTGTGCTTTTGAGCAAAACTGCCCGTCAGCTCTCTGGAGTTACTCTTGAGCGACAGTACTGATTCTCTGTCTTGTCAACACATGCCTTGGGAAGAAGAACTGTGTAAAAACAAAACACAGCTGTTCTGAAAGACAAATATGTGAGGAATTGAGAATGGTTTTTGTCTAGTTGAACTGTGCTGTGAGAGATTCTCTGGAAAGGTTTTGATTTTGTGATGAGTTTTTAGAATAATGGCTCTGAGATGGTATTTGTATAATCTGTCGGTCTTTGTATGTACAGACGTTGGAGATGCTCTGAAAAGTTTCTTTTGTCAAGGGCATGATGGTAAATATTTAATATTGGAATTAGATATTGTACCGGAATCTTTGTCTGAGATGTTTCTCTATAAATTACTTGGGAGAAAGACAAATAGACACAACTGAGATGATTGTTTACATGCAGTAAGAGTTTACAGCTCTGAAATGAATATGGAGAGCAGCTCAGATCATTCAGGAAGGATCTGATGAGAAATGTTTGAGATATATGATTTCTGTTGGAAGACATGGCAAATATGAGCAAAGTTTAAGACACTGCTGAGATTTCTTCTGAGGTGACTCGTGAGATCACTGGCTTTTGTCAGTAGGTGTACAGAGACATAAACAAAAGCACAAAATGATTGTGATGACTGATGAATGCTGACTGTGCATTCATTCATTTGTTCATTCATTCATTCCTTTTTTCGGTACTTTTTAAATTCTTTCTGTATACATTGTATATTATTTATTTATTAGTTTTTCTTTATTTTGTATTTATTTTAATTTTTATTCATTTCATTACTTTTTTATTTTATGCATTATTTTCATTTATTTATTGTTTTATTTATTCTTATTATTTATTTATTTATTTGTACATATCATTTTTTTATACATGAATTCTTTACAATTTGTATTTATTTATTTATTTATTTTATTTTGTGTACTTTATTTATTTATTTTTGTATATGTCCTTGGGAATATTTCCTTTTTTTCTAATATTTCCTTGGGAACATTTAATTTCAGCCCAGAACTGTTGAAAAAAGTTTTTAATGAAAGCATCATGAAGTAGATGATTGTTGGTTTTACATATACTGCTGCCTGTCTGATGTGTGTGTGTGTAGTAATGTGGTCACATTAAGAACAGAAATATCTTTGGTTTTTCAAGCATGCATCTGGCTGTACACACAGCACATGTGGCCATGTGTGTGCAATTAAAATGAATGTTGCATTAGTCAGCAAAAATACACAGTTTGAATTATTTACAATTTGCACATTTAAATTTGCATACTTGTGCAGTGTTTATTTTTGGCCTTGTGGGATCAGTCTGTGTGCATGTACCACAACTGACACTGTCAGCTATAGATTCATTGACACACCTGCATGCATCGATTTAAAAGTCGCGGCAGAGCAGCTGCAGATGTTTGAGCATAAACACAAATGATTAGCTGTAAAAGTCTGTGATATAGATTCACAGCAGGAGCTGGGTTTTATGAGAGTTTATTTGCTCTCTGCTTTAAATGATCGCTGCGGTCGGAGCTGGAGGATCTGTTATTAGTTTAGAATGGAAAGTTATGCTTTGATATTTGAATGTCATGAATATGTTTTGTTGTTGTTATCAGAAGGAACGTTATCAAAAGCAGTGCATGCACAGGGAGCGGGCGACTGCTCATCTTTGGAAGAGCACAGCTGAATATCATCCCATAATTCATGTGACAAAGTGTTAGAAATTCTTTGCATGGTTTTAAATTTTCGAACTGACTGGAACTGTTACTTGAATCGTTTATACCATTTTGACTTTCTTTGTTTAAAGCAATCCATCTTAAGATGAAGATTAGTTCTTATAGAAATGCACCGGTGAATATGAACAGATGTGGTTGTTATGGATTATGTGTGGCTGCAGTATTTCATATGTCTGTGACCCGACTTGTTTTAAGTGCATAATGTAGGCAGCAGGGGGCAGTGTATATCTCCAGTACACAGCAGCTAGCACAATATTCTTTACAGTATCGATTATGATGGATGAGACATCTTCGTCTCCTTAGATTTTTGTTTGTTCATCAGTTTGCCAGTGTAAGAAATAAATCAGGGATGGTAGAGCACTTTATTGCTGAATCAGGAAGTGGTTATTGCACAGATACAGAACATAGTCTTTATGAAGACAAGTATCAGACTTGCTATCGCTCTTTCTCAGGGTTAGTGTTTTGAGCAAACTCCTTACCTGAAGTATTGTACTTAAACTGATCATTATCCAGCACTATTTATGTTAGTAAATAGACATAAATTATTATTGCTATTATTTTATTTATTTATCTTCCTAAGTGAACAGACTATTTGCTATGCCTTTCTATAAAAGATATTATTAAATTATAAAAAACTTGGCTCTTTTGCTTTAATACATTTTATACAATAATGAAATTATAAAATATGCACAAATGATATATACAATTCTGTTAAAAAGTATGCTCCCTACGTCTGCATTTATTTGATCAAAAATACAGAAAAAACACTATTATGCAATATTATTGCAGTATTATTGGAAAAAATTGCTATTTTCTATTTGAGTATCTATTCAAATGTAATTTGTTGATTTGTTGAGTAATATGCTGATTTAATTATCAAGAAACAGTTGCCGTACATTATACTTGTAAATAATAAATAATAATTATATGCCCACCTTTTAAAAGTATAATGCATAAAATAAACATGAAAAACCAACCCTTCAAATATTAATCCATTTTAACATACATTGTAAATGCCTTTTTAATGCATTATAGGATTTAAATTTTACTATCCTTTGTAAGATAAATGTCATCATCTGTATTTCTGGTCAATGTTTATGCATCCTTGCTGAAAAAAAGTTTTAATTTCTTACAAGAAAAAAAAAAATCCCCAATTTGAACAGTAATATATGATAAATTTGGAAATGCATGAAAAAAGTAAGTAATTAAGTAATTAAAAAAAAAAAAAAAACTCTTTTCTATAAGAATAAAAAATAAATCCAGACTGCAGATATTTTTATTGCTGAATTATTGTTCAATTGTTTATAAAAACATTAAACAATGAAAAAACGTCCTGCTGTTTCAGATAAGATACATAATATCATTTTGAGCCAGACACTTCTTGCCTTTGGCTTCTCTGATGTGTGTATTTATATGCTGGATGGCTGTAGCGACCCTGGTGATGTTATCTGGACGGTTTTCTTTGGCTCTGTCTGACCCGTCTGATTCAACAGCTGTGCCAAGCTACGGTACAGACCCCCGTCTACACAGAAACACACTGACTTCATGAGAGGAAGTCACACAATGCACGGCTGGAATGCAAACACACACAGATCTCTCACAGTTTGACACATAAAGGGTCAGAGCGATTGCTGGTGGTCAAAAATCATGTGTTGGATTGTTTTTCCTGCTGTTGTTCATTCTTCAGCATAAGTTTAAGCGTGTTTGAAAACATGTATAGATGAGAAGTAATGTAGTTTTTGCATAGATGTGGCGGTTGTGACAGGTGGTTTGTGTACATTATATTCACAGTGATCGAAACATATGGCAAAGGCACTGACCAGAAGTTAAACAGATTTTCTCAAAGCAGAACATATATCACTTTTGCGTGTGTGTTATGTGTGCATATCTGCACATCTGTGTGTGTTTGAGGATTTGTAGATTTATTACTTACAGAACCAAGAACATTCCATATGAATTCTTTTCCTGCAGATATTGCAAATGATTAAAGACATAGTTCATCCAAAAATACAAACTGTCATTGCTTACCTGCTGTCATGTTGTTTCAAATCAGTATGACTTTCTGCCTTAAACCAAAAGGAGATGTTAGGAAGAAATTTGTTAGAGAAATGGATGCACTGCAGTGAATGGGTGCAGTCAGAATGAGAGTCCAAACAGCTGATAAAAACATCCACATGACTACAGTCCATCAGTTAACATCTTATGAAGTGAAAAGCTGCAAGTTTGTTGGAAAGAAACCATCAGCTGTTTGGACTCTCATTCTGATGGCATCCATTCACTTCAGAGGATCTATTGCTGAGCAAGTGATGTAATACTACATTTCTACAAATCTGAAACTCATTTACATTTTACATGTAATTATTTGGTGAACTATTCCTTTAAATTTCAGTTTGGCTTTAGTTTAAGTATATGCTTTTTTTTTCATCTCAACACTTCTAAGTTGCCTGAATAGCTATGAAACAAACAAGGATTATTGTGTTTTTGGAGTTAGTGTGGTGTTTTCTTGTGAGTTTGAATAGATGAAAATCAATTACAAGATTGGCTGGCTCTTTGTTTGTGGTTATTCTGTTTGTGATGTCAGAGCTTTATGATCTATTGTTCTTTTTGACAGAATGTCTCTGTTAGTGAAACAAGTCTGTTGTAACACAATGGAAACGTGCCTGAACATCATCCAACTGACGACATCAAATTCCCAGCCAGTTTTAATCTCCAGACAACTTGCATTGTACTAAACTAAAAAAAATGTCCAAAAAAAAAGCTGTATCTCTCCCAATAAAAGCGTTTTGCTTTCAGATATGGGAGAACTGATCTGAACAGAGTGAGCTTGAGTTGATTTGTACTTATTGAAGATAGTGTATATATATATATATATATACATAAACAGTCAAGATTTCCGAGGTTATCAAAAAAAGCAATGTGATTAAAAAAAAAGCTTGAAATGAATTCATTAAATAATAAGCATTCATAAGCATTTCACCCTCTCTCACTCTTTCAGTTAGAGTTTGTTTTTGCTGTTTTATCTTCAGTAAGTAAAGGTATTCAAATAAAGGTTCGAAAGATTCAGTCTTGGTCAGTCAAAGTCATTAACAGTCAAAATCATCACAGATGAGGATATTAATCCGTGAGAGCCAAAGTAAAGGTGCCTTCATCTTTTGAGCCCAATTATATGAAGGTTAAAAGGCAGGATAAGATGTTTTGACTGTATTAAAACAAAAACACCTAAACATGTTTAGTTATATATTTAGTATAGATACTAAGTTCACATATTTGTTTATTTGAAAAACAACACTACAATTATTGTACTTTGAAATATTTGTTCTGTTTTGGAATGTCTGTTTTTGTTTTGGTCTGTGTGACTCCGCCCACTGCCAGGTAACCCGATAGGATTTTAACACCTCTGGTTGCTAGTGTCATTTTTGGAGTGAAATGAGTAGCAGTGTTGTTAACTATCAACGAGGTGCTGGTATTGTATATAAACACTGTCGGTGAAATGATTATGAGGTGATGGTTGTGAGATGGTTGCTAAATGAGCTGTTTTTGTACTAATTGTCTTTGTGGACTGAGACAGGAACTTCTGAATCTAAATATTAACATTAGAAGAGTGTAAACAACCTGTCTTTCTTCATGTGACGTCTAGTTTTTTTCAGTTTTTTGGGAAGTGGGGGTTTGATTAGTGTGTGTTACACAGAGTCTTCCTGATACGTGCCAGACTTCATGATGTGGTCGTGACCCTTGACCCCAGTGACCCCGCACACCGCTGGTAACACCCTCCTCCGAAAGCCGTGTCTCAGTCTCTGTGCAGGTGCGTGGCCTGAAGCAGGACCCCTGACAGAAGAAAACACTACTGTTCCTGAAGGGTGTCTCTTTAAGTCCTTAACCAGCAGCTTGGCCTTGGGTCATGAAAGGGGTCGTGACCTCTTAGTGAGGGAATGTGGTTCCTCTCCATTTCCTTGTTGATGTTACAGTCTGGATGTAGACGATGGTGTTATGAATTACTGACCTGTCACTCATTTTATTCACATTGTGGTTAAATTTAGAAGTATTGCATGTAGATTATATTTTTAAGTTATGGATTTATGCAGTTTGTAACACAGCTCTAAGTGAATGAAAACTCCTGCACAGTTAGAAATGTGAAAGTGCACCGTGTATTAAGTTATTGTCTCTCCAAAGAAAGAGTAAATGAGTCATTTTTTAAATGAGTTCCAACCTGTTTCATGTTGACGTTAAAATGAAACATTAGCATATTGCCCGTCCACTTGTTGGTCTTTTCACATTGGTCTGAATAAAAATGCAAATTAATCTTTTGCCACTTTTGGAGCAGTAAAAGCTCACAAATAAGTTCACGAAGGAGTGGAGGAAGCATCACTCTTTTTCAACAGTAATCACATTTCCAACTCTGTATTGGTTAAACCACATCTATATCATATTGTTTGTTGTCATCCTTCACCATATGTCCTTCTTCAATACTTTAATCCAACCTAGGCTCATTGGAAATACGTGCCTCTTCATACATTTTCAGCTAAACTGAAAAAATGTACCTATACATACGAATCGCTGCAGTTTCCAGTTGAAATGAATACTAGAGGCAGTAAAAACTCCCACGACTTTTGTTCCTTATCACACAAAATTATGATTTACAGGTACAATTTTGATTAATAAAGGCTCATTTTCACACAATTAGTTGCAGAATGTTATGTTATGACTTTAAAACCATTTTAACATCCTGCACTTTTGAACATTGTCGTCACAAAGTATTTCCAATGAGGCTTTAATCTATTTAATAATGTTTGTTAATAATAGTTGTGAATAATACTTGTAAAGCACTGTATTTCTACCTAAACTAGTACATATAGAGCATATTTTGCTTGAAGCAAATCTTCAGAGTTGTGTAGTTTTTAAAATGACAGACACTAGACATAAGACGTGTGTAATGGTGTGATCACCTCCAGCAGCAGCTGATTCATTATGTTTATTTTCTCCTCTAGCTCACATCGCTCGGCTCTTCAGGGGCCAATTTGTTGTGGTGTGGATTTTATTTAAATAATATTTCGGGAAACTGACAAACAGATTTTCTTGTAAACATCTCCATGTGTTTGAGTGTGAGAGCTGGATATATGGGGTGTAATGGGGAGGTTTGTTAAACATCTGCACTGAAAGCTGAATGAAGGCAAACGCTCTCACTGTGGCCTGCTGAAGGACACAATTTTCCAGCTATTTAGTTTTTTTCTGATTAACATAATGTGGTTTGAGGCCAATCAAATGCCAGAAACATCCGTCTTCATCTTATTGAAATGATTTTTGTTCAGTGGAAAAAAGAAGCGGTTTTGTTTGACACGGGAAGAAAACACTTACTGCTCCTTTTTTTTTTTTTTTTTTAAAAAGAGAGGATTAGCTTAATAGTAAGTTCATTCAAATAAAAAAAAGAAAATTTGCTGTTAATTTGCTCACTCTCGGGCCACCCAAGATGTAGAGGAGTTTGCTTTTTCAGTAGAAAAGTAAGAAAGATTTTCAGCTGCATCCATGATCCGTGATGATTCATAAAATGCGAGTCAGCAGCTGCCTGTTTTTGAGAATAAAAAAGCATATCAAGGAACACTAAATTAATACCCGTGCCTCCAGGTCTTATGAAACATAACGATTGGTTTGTACAAGAAACTGTTATTCCCAAAAGCCTTAGGTAAACAGGGGAAATCTGATTCTAAAGCATATGAAGTTAAATAAACTAGTCTTCATCAGCTCAACTCAACAATAAGAAACTATAAAAACATTTGGTTACACTTTATTTTAAGGTGTCCTTGTTACAGTGTAATTGTACATTTACGTACTGAGTAATATTAGTTAACTACATGTACTTACTATAGGGTTAGGATTAGGGTTACTCATAATTCTGCATAATAAATTGTTATTGTAATAGTAAGTACATGTAATATGTGTAACAAGGACACCTTTAAATAAAGTGTTAACTTTCTTTTCACCATTTACCTGAGGCTTATTAAAGGTGATAATACTTTTGGTGATTTAGGTGATTTTCTTGCACAGACCAATCGTTTCACTTCATAAGGCCTTAATATATAGTCAGGAGACACTGGTATTCATTTTCTTATTTTGCATAACCATATTTTAGATTCCATATTTCTAAGTATTAATAAGCAGCAGATTAGGAGTATATTGAGAGGAAACTTTTAAGTGAATATGTGTTCCCTATTCTAAAGTTTTAGCATAATTGAAGAAGCATAATGTTATATACACATGTACACTTGTAATTTCTCATAACCAGAATGCACCAAACATTATAAGCAACTGCGTGCTCATAGAATAAATAGATATGGAAACTGACAAAACGGCCAATGTGATGGCTTTCTGTTGAACACTTTCCCATGACTGGCAGTCCAGATTTCAGTAGCTTCAATTAAATAATCAAAAAAACATTATTGTCAAATCCTGTTAAAGTGAAGAACAGCTAAACATGTCTTTCATTACACATATGATTTACTCACTGGCAGCAGACCATTATGTGCAAAATCTCTTTTTATTATGACTATGTTAAGCCATTTTTGAGATGGAAAGATGGAAAAAGCATATCATGCTTTATTATGGCAATAAGCACTTGTTGAGACCTCATTTGACCTGTGCAACAAGCTTGTGAGTCTTATTTCAGCCTGTTTCTACATACAAAAAAAGACTAATAATAGACCTGAAATGTTTTTTATTATTTTATAGAATAGTTCTTTATGCTTTAGTAATAGTAATAGTGATTTTGTGACTTGGTCATACTGCACCCTCATGAAATTTCATAATTGGTTTGTATGAATATGTTCATGGGTCTCTAGATTGTAAACATTTGGAAACAATTGTCCAAACTGTTGCAGTCTGTGAATGATCTGCAGACTGTAAAGTGTTTGTTCTCTCGCTGTCAGATGTGAACGAGTGTGAAGAGACCAATGGAGGGTGTGAAGCTCTTTGCTGTAATACCATCGGCAGTTTCTACTGTAAGTGTCCCGCAGGTCAAGAGCTCAAAGAGGACGGCAAGACCTGCCAGGGTGAGTCCCATCCCCTCTCTCTCTCTCTCTCTTTCTCTACAACTGATGCTTTTTAGCAGACAAATACTGTCTACAAAGATGGCACTCTTACTAGAATAACAGTCAAACCCATGTGGGTTCTATTTCCTGTTTGGTCCAGTCAGCGATAACGATCAAAATTTACAACTTCCTACTTGGAGAAGTACAGAACGTCACCTGGAAACTCATACAGAAATCTACAAATTAGATTCTACTAAGATGCAGGATATTCAATATTATGTTCATACTAAGTATAGTTCAAATCTATTAACATATTTACTGACATATCCCTTGAGATTTACTTATACACAAGATATATAATTATACTTAGTTTGGAGTACTATTCATGCAAAATGCTCATTTCTGAATTTTAAGGCCAAAATTTGTTTTAATATCATTATTTATAAAGATTGTATGATTTCTTAATAATATCTGTCTTTAAATGCTAAATATTTAAAGTGTACCTGAAGTATACTTGCAATAGTTTAGCACAATCAAAAATACTTCAGTGTTATCTTTAGTTGGACTTCAGCAGGAGTTCCACACAATTAAAGTGAATTGAGTACACAATTAGCACACTTGAAGTAGTTTAGTACAGTATATCAAAAGTACAATTGCAATTTGTATTAAATGGTTAGTTCACCCAAAAACTAAAATTAAGCAGTGTTTTATTTACTTTCAAGCATCCTAGGTGCATGTGACTTTCTTCTTTCAGATGAGTCCAATCTGAGTTAATAAAAACTGTCCAGAGCATTCCAAGGCTTTCCATGGGACCAAACGGGTGTTTGCTGTTTAAAGTTCAGAAGACGTTAAATAAAGTATGTGCATCCATAATAAAACATCCCTCATATTGCTCCAGGGGTTAAAAAAGGCCTCCTGTAGCGAATCCATACGTTTTTGTGAAATCCATAGTTCAAAAGTCACTTTTTCTCACTTCAGCTGAATGTTACAAGTGGAAGCAGTCTCAGCGGATGACGATAGACGTATTGTGTTTGCGAACGCAGAGGGAGAACAAAATGAAACGTCGGTCATGAATCAGCATTCAAAACGAGGATTTGTAAAGAAAAATGTTGAAGGATTTCAAGCCAAGAAGAGACTTGTTTTCCTTTGCTAAAGTAAAATGCTCCTACATTTCCCAGAGACAAATGCACCATGCGTACATCTTATAACATCCACCGGGACTGCTTCAAGTTAAAATCTTTTAAAAAATGCATGGACTCACTACAGGAGGCCTTTATTTACCCCCCAGAGCTGTATGAGGGACGTTTTGTTGCATTTGCACATGCTTTATTTCACATGTTTTGGACTGTTAAAGAGAACCACCTGCCTACTGCAATGATAGAGCTGAGAAGAGCCAGGACAGTTCTTAATATAACTCAGATTGAAAGCACTGTGAAAATCATCAAATACACTGAAGAATGCTGAAATTCGGTCAAAGTCTGCTTGTATAAAACCTCTCTCATTGTGTGTATATAATGTGTTTGGCCACAAGAGACTCTGGTTCTTCATATCCATCTGAAAAATGCCACTGTGAGATTTATACATCTTTCTGATGTTTCAGATATTTGTATTCATCCTACACATGGTTTAGATCTTGTAACTCTTTCATATTAAACCCAGTGCCCACATATTTTATATGCATTTGAATGCCAGAATATAAAGGCTGCAGCAGTTTGGTTGAAACACCGACGGCTTCGTGAACAGGTATATAACGTATATTTTATTTACGCAAAGAAACATGGTTATCAGAAAAATACTGGACCAAAGAAAACAGCAATTATTACAGAATCATGTGGTCTAGAGAGCCAAACAATTTGAATTATTTTTATAGGACTTCATGTAGGACAAAATTAGAACAGCAGAATTAATTCCACTCAAAATGATTGCATTTGTGCATAAGTGTTGTGAAATACATGAGATGCAGGCATGAAAGAAGGAGAGAGAGTGTCAGCTGAAGGGTTTTAACAGGCAGGGAGGGAATAAAACCTGCTGTTTCAGTCCGTCCCTCTCAGAGTGCTTGAACTTGCGTGAGGCGTTTGCTGCTTTTTCAGTCACAGACATAGTCAGGTATTTATGATTCAATATCTGGTAAACCATGACAGGCTGGTTCATGCTTTGTCTCGTGTGTATGGGGCTTAATTTTCATCCTGTTGATCTTGCCTATGATTCTGGATACTGGAATCATTTGAGACACTGCCATAGGCCAATCTGTTTCCATGGATACAACCGATTCACTATGGGATACCAGATACCAGGTGAGAATATTTATTGGTCCATTTAAACTGAGGAGTTCCACCTGAGATGTTTTCTTGTATTAGATTATGAATTGTTATGATATATAATGCAATAGGTGTTCCTATGTATTAATTTCTACATGTATTATATATAATAGTATTAAATATTTCAAATTAGCTTTGCATTTTATATTTTTAGGTTTGGTATTAATTTTAGTTTAGTGTTTTGTTAGTTGTATTAGTTGTTTTTATTTTCCAAGTAAAAAGTAATAGTATGAAATAAATGCATTTATTAAATATAAGTATAGTTCAGATCTACAAAAATTGAGACTTACCGATATAAAAGTGATAATTAACCTTTATTTGAAGTACTACTTGTGTACAATGCTCATTTCTTAATATTAAGCCTAAAATGCACTTTAATATAATATATTGACGAGAATTGATCTTTAATATAAATAATATATGTAATGATATACATTACATAAATAATATCAGTCTTTAAATGCAAGATGTATAAAGTGTACCTGAAGCAATAGTTCCAGTATATCAGTATATCTTTAGTTGGACTTCATCACTACTTTATTACTCAGTTTATTTGTTTAGTAGACTTTAAGTATACCAGTTTAGTATACTAAAAGTTCAACTGCAGGGTATTTTTATTAAACACATGGATATGTAAATGTATTGGCATGAAATCAATACAAAAAATATTGATTAAAATTTATTTTTCACTAATGTTAGCAAATAATAAAACTCATATGCATAGAGTTCTGGTTAAGTTAAAACGTATAAATTACTAGCTACTAATTACATCTTTAATAGTGTAATTAGACTTCTGAACTAATTACTCCCTCTAAAAAAGTATTGCATTATTACTTTCAAAATCCTACATCAACCTCGACCAGTAGAAGAATAGACATGAAACTGCTCTTTTAATTCTTTCAAATAAATAATATAAAATGGCATAAATTATTCTTGAACTGACCAGAGTATTTAAAAAGAGAAGGTTACATTAGAAACATAGATTTTAACATGTCAAAACAGATTTCAGTACTTTAATAGGCTGGTATATTAACATTACATCAGTTAATTAAATAACGGTATTTCTCTGTAAATTTAACTTAAGCCGTAAAACCCCCCCAAAAAAATTTCGGTAGAATTCCGGCAACCACAGCTGCCAGTTTTTCACTGTAAATTTTCCAGAATTATTTTTACAGTGTATGCAATATTTAATGCAATTACATCAGAAGTAACTGTAATTATATTGCATCAAAAAATAAGAGTAATCCCGGTAACACTTTACAATAAGATGTCATTTGTTAGCGTTAGTTAATGCATTAACTAAATGAACAATACATTTATTACAGTATTTATTAATCTTTTTTAACATTAGTTGATTTATTATTTGTTATTGTTCGTTCTTAGTTCATGATACCTAAGATTGTTGACTAATGAACCTTATTGTAAGTGTTACTGTAATCCCTTACATTTTAAAAGTAATTAAATGACCGTAATTAGTTACTTAGTAATGCATTATCCCCAGCTATATATATATACACACACACTTATATACAGTAGTCAACATTTGAAGTGGATCAAAGCCTTTTATCCAAAGTTGTCCTAAAGCCTTAAACTAAAATGCGTCCTTGTCTTAGACACATTTTGATTCTTTTTTGTTCCACTTCAAATGTTGACTACTGTATACTTATCTTTGTCTCTTTTGAAATTAAAATACATATAAATTCTTCTTGCCTGCGAGTTTCTAAGATGTTTTTATTTCTCAATTAGTAAATGATTAGCAAGCATCAGTAATCATTTTCATGTTTAAAGTGTCCCAGTCGTCACTGTACTAAAACATCTTGTTATAAGGTGGTCAGGAACTTCCTCCGCTGACTCAGCGCCGGTCGCCTCCAGCTCTTTAGTCTATAAACACTGATTCCAGAGCATTCAATAGGAGCCAAACCAAATGCTTTCACCAATGTGGGGAAACATTTCTTGTTAATTTAATAAAAGCCCAAACCAAACAGCAGTGTAGATGGAAAGTCAGCTCTGGTCTGGCAGCTTTCCTGGCTGGAGACACTTTTCTGGCACAGGCATGAATCGGTGGCTCAGAATCAGCATGCATAGTTGTAGTATTACTCCAGCGTGGATAAACCAGAACAAACCTTTGAAAAGCCAAACCAGATACTGGAGTTCAGAGGGCTGCAGCAATCAGCTAAATTGGTGAATGTTGTGTTTTGGCGACTGCTGTTGCTCGTGCTTTCCAGAATCTGGGGTGATTTGCTGAAAGATGCCACATCAGTGGGAAGAGACTATTCAGAAGTCAGTTCAGTTCCAGGTTTGTTTGATGTACTTAGCATCGGAAAGAAAGTCACCTATTGTTTCAAAAACAACAAGCAAATGGAAAGTTTTACATATCTCCCCAAAGATTCAGTAGAGATCTCTATTTTGTTTCAAACTATGCTCAGATTTGCTCTATATATGAGATGTAGGTGTGTCAAGTTTTTTTTATTTTCTTTAAATGTCATGTTTTCCCCATTTAGTATTCCCTTTCAGAAGCTACAGAAGTTTTATGTTTCCAAGAAGGCGAAATAAGTATAGTGTAACCTGATATTCAAATTCAGAAATATATATTTTATATATAAAAATGATTCCTATGTTTTTTGCATTCTGTTATTTCTTAGTATAAAAAAGATATATTAAAAATAAAAAAATGTGTTAAATTTTCAATGCAAATGAATCAGTGACCTATTTAAATGTGTGCAGCAAAGTTTAAACAAACATTTTCATGCTTTGCAGGAAGCTTGTGATTATTGAGGCCTCCTGGCATCTCAGTCAGTAATTAAGATTCCACGTAGGTAAACAACCGTCTGGTTCCCATTACCAGCTGACTTTATGTACTGTTTAGTGCCAGCTATCCTATAGTTCCTTGAATACTCACATAGACTCAAAATTGAGCTCAGCTGGTGAAGTATATAACAAGATTATTACCAGATTTAAATAACTTCTTTAGTCAAACTTCAACTAGATGTTTTGTGCAACCCTGATTTGATCAAACTCGCTCATGAATCTTTGTAAAGGAAAACTCATTTCATTTGGCTTCTATTAGATAATAACAGCTATTAATGGAAAACCGGCCAATGAAAATATCTCCTGCGGTGATGTCACGAGGTGACAGAAACACAAAGCTGGTCATTAGTATATTAGAGGTCAAAGGTCGGTTGAACACAAAGCTCATTTGTTGATTTTGGAGTCGGTGGCGCTTGCGTTGGCGGCGTCTCGCAGGTTTTGTTTGAAGAGAAAGCAGCGTACATACTAAAGAGACCTGCTGTGAGATCGTATGGATATAGACACCCTCAGGAGCAGCCTGACAGTCTGCTCCAGATCTTTATGGTCAAATCAACAAGAGTCCACTGCCTGTGTTTGAATTTCATGCTTGTTTATTCTGAATCAAGCAGCAAAAATGTGACAGAAACGTATTTCTGAACTGAGTTAAAGTTCTTAATTGAAAATATACGGAAGTAAATGTTGCTTGTGTTTTGAGAAATTACACATTTTTATTTATTTTTGTATTTATTTAAAGGGGACCTACTATGCAAGATGTACTACAATTTCTGAGTCAAAATGCTATCTATCTATCTATCTATCTATCTATCGTTCTATCTATCTATCGTTCTATCTGTCGTTCTATCGTTCTATCATTCTCTTGTTTTATCTATCTATCTATCTATCTATCTATCTATCTATCGTTCTATCATTCTCTTGTTTTATCTATCTATCTATCTATCTATCGTTCTATCGTTCTATCGTTCTATCATTCTCTTGTTTTATCTATCTATCTATCT
>JAUCMR010040919.1:0-15855 GCA_032357425.1 Enteromius argenteus | reverse complement strand
CATTAACAATGTAGAAATCAAATGTTATGACTGGTTCTTTTTTTCTTTCTGGTGCTTTTAAGTACATTTAAATGCTCTTTAAACTCAAACTTGGTTATCTATTCAGCATCTGTTGCCATGCATTGCATCATTGCGTTGTTATGAACTACAGTGCTAAACATAACATTTAAAAGTAATTCATTACTAAAATACACACATTCTTTGGTCTTTTTTTTAAACCAAGAAATGAGCTGATATAGCATCACAGCGTGATGCATATGACTGGATGTGCCAAAAAAAAGTAGTTTCAGCTAAAAAAACAAAAAAACTCTGCATGTGACTTATCTTTTTGCCTTTGCAGAATAGAGGTTGTTTGCTTGACATGCACAGCTAGTAATTAGCACTACATTTGGTAGAAGCACTTCAGCCGAATCTAACGAAAAAATGCTTTTATTTTTCAGTAGCTGGTTCGTTGAGCCACATTGCGCCTCTTGCTATCATTTCCTTTTTGTTGACCGCTTTGATCAGGGAGTGGATGAGGGATGACTACCCTTGGTGGCTAATGGAGCTTCGGCCCTTTGCTTTAATATAGTTCATTTTGAGAGTCTTGTTTTGAAGAGAGGTGTCCATTCATCCTCTGTGGTCCCTGAGAGCCTTGAGCTCTAAGGAAATGATGCAGAGAGAAAAAGACCCCTTTTCATAGGCTTAAAAACACAGGGAACAAATTAACGTTTGGAGCGACTATCATCGTACAATTAGAAATCCTCTAAAAGTATTTGCCTGTTTTCATTTGGTCTCAGAGTTGCCTATCCTTTTGTGTGTGTTCAGTGATTTCCTGCAGGGTTTAAGTGAGTCTTCGTAATTGGGAACATGGTGTACAGTTGAGCGCAAAGTTGAGACGCACAATATCCTCTCACTTTCTTACGTTCATCTTGGTGTACTTAAATCTCAAGTTAAATCACTTCTGTTTTCATTTCCTCAGATGGGGACAGACCTCTGCCACATAGGGCCGCAACCAAATTAAAAAGTGACCTTTGGAGTTAATAGCTTCCTTTCCCAGTGAGTGAAAAGCCTTAGAAAGCCGCTGCATCTGAAGCCTCTGTAGTCACAAAGCCTTTTCTCTTACACACTCTGTTTGGCCAAGAAATGGCTGTCCTCTATAAATCATGTTCAGCTTCAGCCATCCTGCCTCCCCTCCCACTCTCTAACAACTTTCCTTTTTCTCTGTAGGAAATGCCTATAGGCACAGCATCAGTGAACCAGTGGTCAACAGCTGCCTGGAGGGAGTCGACCAATCGCTTAGCTTACGCCTGCAGTAAAATCATTAAAATCAATTCTATCGTCTGGGTTACAAGGCCTTGAGATTTACAAAAGAGATAAAACCTTTAAACTGTGAGGCTGCAATCTCGCATGACACACGATATCATTGTTGTGTCTTGGATATATGAATGTATTTATAGAAAAAGCATTAAAAATGGCTACATAAAAGCTGTGCCTGATGCATTGGCCTCCCAAGGTTAGGCATACAGTAACAGTCGGGGTGTTATTTATGTTTTTGGTCCCCTTAATTCTGCACTGGAAATTGTTTTTTTTCCAGCTTGCCCTGCAGTGCTTGTGCAGTGCACAGTATATAACACCGACGGGTAGCTGTTGTGGCATATTCTTGCTGCCACCCTCACACTTTTAAAACCTCCACAGAGGCTGCAGCTGCAGTCTTATTGAGTAACTCACTGGTTTCACTTTAGGCTTTATAATATACCTGTATTTATTTTATTTCATATTTATATCTTAGATTTTAAGAAGAACCATACTGCTACAATGAATATTTTATTTATTTATATATATCTATCCAACAAACATCAATATTTTTTGGTTATAATAGCACCTTTTAAGCTGATTTGAACACTATTCTGTTGCTTTTGATGTCAGTCATTCAGGCAGGTTGTTATCTCGGTTTAGGAGGGCAGATGAGTGCCGGGTTATGATAATGTTAATGATATCGGAAGCCATTTACTTCAGAAGGGCACCTTGCCTGAAGCCCATAACAAATACCCTGAGTGCACCATCCTTAAAGGCCTTTCAGCCATCTCCGTATTCAGCACGTTTGATACATGATAGAGTTTCTACAATCCTTTGTGTAGAAGATATATAAAAGGAAGGCAAGCATACAGGAAAGTAAAACCTTGGTACCTAAAGAGCATATTAGACCAAAACGTTTATAAATTGTAACATTTTTATTTAAAAATATACGTCTTAAGGAAAAAAAAGATCTTTTCAGTTGGCCACATCTTTACCCACTATACAGATATGAAATAGTACATTTTACAATACAAAAGGAAAAAGCGGGGTTTTGGGGAGAGGAGGCTTAGAAGCATTCATTTCTGCACAAAGAAGTTTTTGGGTGTGATTTGAAAGGGGCTTTTTGGCCAGAGTGAGCAGCAGGACTTCAGCGTATGGCAAGATAACATTCCCCCCAAAAAACAGTTTACAGGAGTGCAAATGGATTCATGTTCAGTGGTTTTTTTGATTTGCTTATAAGCTGATAGTTTAAACAGATTACAGTGTTTATCAGTATTTCATTAGAAAGTTGTTATTTCCCACCGTATATCCCCAAACTATCAGATCAGGATGTGAGACTTGTCGTTTTTTTCTTTTTTCATTTCTTTTTTCTGTTTTTTTTTTGTTTTGGTGATCATGTTTTCTTTAAACATGCAAGGTGTTTTTGAGGAACGTAGAAAGCAAAGGTCAGCTTTTCAAATTTAAAGCAAAGCAATACTGTTGGTAAAGGTTCTTGGCTCAGAAAAATGTTAACTGTAGTTTTTCCTCGTTTAGTCCAACAGCATTTGAAAAATGCTTTTTGGAATGGTATTTCCCAGCTACACCTCTGGCTGCACAGAAAAGATCAGCTACACATACCTACATTCCCTTTCTGTTTGTTGTTACCAACATAAAATTGTTTTTTACAGGGTTGGAGTTGGTGAAAGAATTTTACCAGCCATTTTTCATAGCACCCTCTAGAGGACAGTTTTAATCAATCTCTTCAGGCATGCCTAATTTCAGCATATGTTGACAACTCAAGATTTTTTTTAATTTTACTATTAGGAAGGTGACCAAAAAAATGGGCTTTGATATAGATGCCAGTTTCTCAAATTTTGAGCTTTTCACCGAAAACCTCTGTCTGGATATGAATCTTTTTTTTTTTTTTAAGCAATGGTTAAGCTTACTGCAGCATAACCAGGGTGGTGTTCAGAGCTTTCCAGCTCTTTCTCAGGGTTTGTCAGTCAACGTTTTTTCATGCAGTTAATGGTTTCTGTACCCTGATTTAGCCTCACTCGGTCGCTCCTAAGATGCTCATTGACTTCAATTAGATGCTAACCAGTGTTTGTGTTCCCTGTACCCCCTTGTGCATCCCTGCCCCCAGCTCCTGATTGCAACACAAAGAGCTACTGCAGCAGCGGCTTCTTTAGTTTGATGCTAATGTCTGTCCTTTCAGTGCTGCATACAAATGTCTCCTGACCCAACCTCCCGCCGTCTTCTGCATGCTCTCCTGAGAGCTGCGCTATGCTTTACTTCAGCTTTTTTCTACGTTTCTGTTTCTTTAGTGTCCTTGGTATGAACCTCTAGATATTTCTTGCACAGATGAAAAAAGGCCATTTTTGTCTTTATGGGCTGAAAGGAGCAAGCCTATGAAATGATAACTTTTTTTTTTCTTTTTTAATTTTTAAGTACTGGCTAAGGCAGCTGAACCTTGCAGGGCAGAGGTTTTGGGTGACAGAATATTAGATTCATTTTCCCCGGGCTTAATTGACTCAATGTTGAAGCTGTCAGGTATGGTTATGCTCTTTGCTGCATTCGAACAGTGCGACGGCAAGCGGACGCATGTATTTTTAGGAGGCAAATTGTCAGTGTCCTCTGTATGCCTTCTTTTTCTAGCTCTTCCCCTCTCCCTAGGAAGTTGTTCTCGCTGGTGTTTGCTTCATCGTCTAGCATCCTTTGATGGTCTCTACCATTAATTAATGATGCAGTGATCTAAGCAGCATTGTTCTATCACAGTGAGGATGTCAGTGTTTGGAGCCATCTTATGTAAGAATATATGCACAATGATAATTGAGCAATTGACTCTGTTTAACATTTAGTAAATCCCTACTGAAGTCGTAAAATAGGGAGCTTGTTCGGACATTTTGTTAGAACCAGTGCAGAGCCATATTGGACATTAACCTTTTCACACAAAGTGCTAGGCTTTAAGATTTCAAGGAAGCGGACAGAGTTTATTGAATTTAACCAAATGCAGAAACGGGAAGGCAGTTAAGTGTTCTCATTAGTTCAGATTTAGGACTTGATCAAAGTGTAACGATCATTTCTGCCACATGAGGAAGCCAAATAATGTTGAGTGGGTTGAATTCCCTTTTCCAAACTAAATTTCATTATGTGGCTCAATTTGTAAACGTACTTGTTTTCAATTTAGAAAATGTGAGTTTAAAAAATATGCTTAGTGTCCATCTGACTGTTTTTATTTTTTGGTTTCCTCTCCCCAAAAGTGAATATGTGAGTGAGATCTATAGTGTTGCTAACGTGCACCAGAAGTCTTTTTTTATTTTATTTTTTTTTAATTCTTTTAAATTTGCACTTTTCAGCATATGTAACACTATTTCTCCATGAAATAAAATATCACCATTTATCAGAAGATATGTCATTTTATAAACTTTTCTGGAGCACAGGATTCCAGGCGGTTTGGCTATAGACTTCTCATCTCCTCTGTGCTGCACAATACATAGTACACAAACTGGTGATGCAGTGACACATCCGACCTTCCTCTGCTGAGATTGATTGCCCCAGCTAGATATGAACCTTTGCATTTGTATTACAAAAATAAACTTGTGGATTTTTCTATATTTCCTCTTTTCAAATTCATCCCAGTCATGTCAAGCTTTCATAGATTTCCAAAGCTAACGTTTTCAAAGAAATACTCCTTCATACAAACTGAAAAGGGGAAAAAAGTCCAAAAGCAAACCCTGTATCTTTTGAAATGGACAAATGGTTAAACCCAGAAACTGCAGGAATAAATAGTTTATACTTCACACTCTTTGTAAGGCAGTTGCTGACATTTGCACTGCCCATAGCCATTGATGATCACAAGTGCACCCTCCTCGTGACTGGGCTCGTACTCGTTATAGGGCACCTGTGTGGCCAGGTCTGCCATTGGCTGCCTCTGCTGGGTCCTCATCTGTCGCCGGTTCTGAATGGCCGAGCAATGGCGGATCCGCCTCAGAGTGGGAGGGCAGCATTTTCGTGATATGTACACTACAAAAATGATGAGAAAGAAGGAAAACAACAGAGCCATGGTGCCAATGATGACTCTCTGGGTCAGCACTGTGTTGTCCATCGCAGAGTAGTCCTCTGTAACGTCTGCCCCCTCCACCGTCATGGTAGTAGCGAGGGCAGTGCGTGGGGGTTGGGTTGTGGTGGTAGTAGTGGTGACAATCGTAAAGCTCCCAAAATCCTCTGCATAGAAGTCTTGCGTAGGGGTCTGCATATTTCCGAACAGGGAGCTTGTGATCTCGGGGAGCATGGCCTCCGTGCTGGTACTGGTCAGTACGACCGGGGCCGAGAAATTTTGGCAAAGTTGGAATCCGTAAACGGCATCCAGTATTTCCTCGCCCTGTGCGTACTCAGGACTGTGGCAGAGGATAGAATGCTCCCATCGACCCTTAAAGGTGCTCAGCCAAGTGGCCAAATTGCAGATCCGTTTGGTACATTCCCATAGGTTGCTCGACAGCCCAATCGCATTTAGGGACTTCCACATATCCATGGTTTGGCTGTCGAGGCTGGTCAGTTTGTTGTTATCCAGCAGCAAGATCTTGAGGTTGGGCAAAGTCTCAAACACATCGGGGGTGAGTACACGTATCTCATTCCCAGTGAGATCCAGTTTCTCCAGAGTTGTCCATTTCCATTCCATGGTGCATGTTAAATTGTTGATCTTGTTCCACTGAAGATGAAGGAACTGGAGGGCAACCAGACGAGGAAAGTGCGCCAAGTTAATCTTGGTCAAGTGATTGTGTTCCAAATGGAGCTCCCGCAGCTTAATTAACCCAGCGAAGCCGTTCCGGGCCAGGCTACGGAGCCGGTTGTTGCTCAGGCCAAGGTATTCCAGGCTCCGGCAGTCCCAGAAGGCCCGCACGGGCGTCGTGCGCAGCGAGTTTGACCGCAGGTGTAGGATCTGGAGCTTCCGGAGCCCATGAAAGAGCTCAGGCTCCAATGCTGTCATCTGGTTGAAGGAGAGATCCAAGATCTGCAGGTTGATGAGGTGGATGAAGGTTGTGTTTGGCAGCTTGGTGATGCGGTTTGAGCTCAGGTTAAGGTCCTTGAGCTTGTACAGCCCCTGGAAGGCATCCTCATGCACGGTTGTTATTTGGTTGTGGTCCAGGTGAAGCCATGTGAGCTGGGTGAAGCCAAAGAACTGGTCTGAGCTGAGCTCGCTGATGCTGTTGTGTCTGAGCGAAAGTCCAAGGGCCCCTTTATCCACACCGTCTGGGGGCGCCAGGAGCCCCTGCGTGTCGCAGTAAAACTGCAGGTCTTCACATCGGCATTTCTGGGGGCAGGTTGTGCATGACACAGGAGGGAGGCACAGTAGCATGCTGATCACACAAAGTGCCGCTGGTGCTTGTCCCACCAATGGCCACCTTGAATGGAAACCTGGGTGGGTTTAAAGATAAGAAAATAAACCGGGGGGTGGGAAATCTAATCTCTGCAGTACACAGAAACATTTTTTTTTTATTATCATGCGCACTCTATCTGTATTTGTTAACATAGTCAAAGCAATCTGCTAGTTGATCCAAGAATATTAAACCATTTTTAAGGGGAATATTCAATGACTTGCACTGATAGTTATGTTTACTGAAGTCATTTTAATGCATAAATTATTCATCCATATGTTTGTACTGCAGAATTAGTATTTTATTCACAGGTTTCATTTAATTTTTCTTCCCTGGGATGTCTCTTTTTTTTTTTTGTTTTTTGTTTTTTCCTCATCCCAATTTGCGTGTAGTACAAAAAAATAAATAAAAAAAATTCTGTCATTATTTAAGTGGCTTCTAGGTCGTCATCTATTCCCCCCCTTTCCTGCTGCAAATTACTGCTAGTCAAATATTACAAGTCTTTAAAAAAAAAAAGCAGCTTTTAAATATATAGATGTTTCTAGAGACCCTGCCAGCCACTGTCCCCCTCCTATTCACTACATTGCCTATTCAAGTCCAGACTCTGTGAATAAAAGGGCTAACTTACCCATTCTTTTGTGTACATCGGAGGCTGCATTCAACTGTCTTTTTCCGCAGACTTTTGGAGCAGCCAGATGGAAGAGAAATCCAAAGGGAAAAAAACCTTTTGGGTATATACAAAAGGAATCAAGCTCTTCAGAAATAAAGAAGTGCTGAGCCCCCCCAGTTGAACCAAATTCAGGAATTCCATGTCCTGGGATGCTGTTTTTTTCCTCTTCTTTTCCAGTCTGTCCCTTTGTCAGTCCTGCTATTCAATTCCCAGATTAAGAAAAGACCAGCATTATTTGCCTTCCAAGAATCCTTAAATTCGAAGTTGATGATTTGCATCCAAAGCAGCACCGCTTAGCAGATTCCTCCGTCCCTTAGCTGTCTCTTTCCTTTTCCACCGCAATGATGTCAGCTCAATTGGTTAATTGAAGATCACGCATTCCTCTTTCGTTGCTCGAGGTCCTTCATCCCTAACTTGTTGATGGCAGGCAGAGGCTTCACTTGCGACGGCAGTTCCGTGTGGCTCTGCTGTGTTGTGTGGAGTTCTCGGCACCGAGGAAAAGGAGATGCAGTGAGGGGAAAAGCAGAGGAGAGGAGCTGAGATGTTATTCTGTGCTTTTGTTGCAGCCACTCACTGCTACAGAGTGGTGGCAGGCTGGCGTCGATCATCAGTGCAGTTTCTCCCTCTCTTTCTCTCTCTCGCTCTCTCTCATGCGCGCTTTGGTTTGTTCCCTGGCTCGCTCACTTTCCGCCTTGCACACTTGCACAGTGCTTTGGCGTTTGATTCAACGCACCCTCCCCCTCCCTTACTTTTTTCCTCTGGTTCGTCACAGTCAGAATATTGATAACTGCAACGTGTTGCGGCAGTTCACAGCCGAAATTAACAATTACTTTAAGTCTCCTCGTCTGCTTCCTGTCTGGTCAGGTTCTATATTTATGCATAGCACATATATATACATATACATACATACATACATACATACATACCTACATACATGCCCCCCCCCCCCCCCACACACACACACACACACACATATACATATATATACATATGTGTGTTTGTTTGTGATAAAGCTGTGTGATTTCTCTGTAGTAGTACATTAATACACACATTAGGTCATTTGGAGCAGGAAGCTTATACTTAATTTGATAAATGATGACTTGCAGTCAGATTTTTCCTTTCATTCTCTCTACTTTTCGCTTGCTTAGGTTTTTTAACACGAAACGCGTCACAAGCAAACCAACGTCACAGAGACCTTTTATACTCCTGTCAATCTGTGGTGCTGGGGACAGAGTCTGAATGCTAGACTTAATAGCACATTCACACTGCACAGCCCGACAGGAGATTTCACTAAACATGTAGCTGTTATCTGCATTTTTATCCACTCCTCTATCCTTTGGTTAATTTTTATTCATGTGCGTTTGCTGAATGTAGTGGAATGGAAGTTCCTTTTTTTAATAAAATGAAGTCTGACATGTTGGATGACAGTCTATAAAGCTTACTGGCTAAACATGCGAAAGGGATACGTATTAGCAAATCAGAACCCTTTTTTTTTTTTTTTTGAATGGAAATGGATGGTTTTGATTCCAGATTTAACTTTTTGTAATTTTGAATGTAATTTTATTTAATTTTTACATTTGTTTGTATTTAATATTTTTAATAGCATGTGTTTTTCATATCTCTAATTCTAATTTATAATAAACATTTTTTCATTAGTCAAAATGTTTGTTTGCTCACAGACTTAGAATTCGAGACATTGTAAAGACATTTTCTGAAATCATCCCCTTTAAAATGATGCAGCACTGCTTTTGTAACATATTCGCTCCTTTCAGTAAATTTCAAGACAATTATTGCTAGATGTCAGATCACCTGCTGTGAAAAATTATTCCTGTTATTATGTGTAATTGTTGGTCTGTTGTAGTTGGAATCTTTGCATTACGTGACTTATTTCAGAATCTCACGGTGTTAGATCTATTAAGGACCTAATGTCAAGTTAAAATGTTAAACTTTTTTGCAATTCTATGTAAGATTGCAGTCTTCGGTTTATTAATGCAACCATCTATATCTAAATGTAAAGTCACTCTAAAACTTATTGTGAATTTTACTTCATCATTCAAATCTTTCAAGTTTCACGGTTTAGATTTTCCAAGTGTATAGTTTGGCGCATTCTTACTATTATTTTTATTTTTATTTTTTTCTGTGAACATTGTGACTGTAACTTGTGCCAGAATTGCTTTCGTGCCGTTGTGCCTACTGTGCTTAATTTGAACATCTGTGTTTCTTTTTTTGGGGTGGTCACTTTCTAAAATGACCTGGGCCATTTTGTGTGCGTGTGATTTATTTGTTTGTCATTTTTCTCCATAGGTCATATTACTTTTTTACAGGTGCTTTTCTCACTGGTGTGTAATCTGCCCTCAAGGGAAGTCTCTGCTGAGGAGGACTGTTTAAAATCTTTTTATTTTTTTTCCTTCCACCAGTCTGTGGGGAGATTTGTTCATGCTGCAAGCACAGCTCTACCTGACCATCATTAACTATGTGTGAAAACACCACGTAAACTAGTGTGAGGAATCAAATGACTGCCCAATTAAGTGGAGCTGCTTGGAGCAAAATCAATATTGTGTGATCCAAGCCATTTTACCCTCCGGGGGAACATGCGATCATATAGGTAATATCCGTCAAGCTTTCTTACTTGCGCTCTGAATGAATGTACCATTTGTGCTCATCTAGGTAACTTTTGTTCAACTCTGTGAGCAACCCATCTGTAAGTTAGTGATTTAGAATTGACAGTCCCTCACCATTATTACGTTGGAGAGCCTATGTTGTTCTCAAGTGCTTTCACCCGACTGGCACATAATCAGTAGGGGATTAAGGCCGATGGCATTCGCTTGCCTCCTATCGTGTACCACCCAGTGGGGTGAGGTTGTAGGGGGGCCAAACTGCCAGTGCCACTGCCATATTTCATTGACTGTCACGCTTTTGCTGCTTTTGCCCCTGTGACGGCCTTCCCCCATGCCTTTCCCTGTGCTGGAGATTTACCTACCCACTGCACACGAGCAATTTGTCTGGGCCTTTGTGAGAGAGATCTGCTTTCCCAGCGCTAGCCAACCTGACTTGAAGCACCGGGCAAGTGAAGACCTTGTGATGTGTGATGATGTGCTCAGATTTATCTCCGACAGTCATTGTGTTGGCTAACATGTGAACTCTGCTTGACCAGGCTTAACTCCTCCTGCCTACCTTCCTCTGAACTTTGTGTATTGTTAAAAGCTGTCTGACCCATCATGTAATGGGTTTTAATTTAAGATGTAAATGTCTTGCTTATAATTTAATCCTTGAAGGTTGGGGATGGAAGAATCGGACACCAGTTCAAAAGAATCTGTCACATTTTAACTAATCTTCACGTGTGCCTTTGACCTACATCCTTTCTTGTTTATTTTTTTTTGTTCTTGCACTGCAGGAGAGCTATTTGTGTCATGAATTATTTCACGGACTGCTTAAGCCCAGCTCAAGAAAGTGACAGACAAAAACTCTGGATTTTTGAGCTGAGAAATGTATTGGTGAAAGAATGTGGGTGGGTGCTTCCTGAGAGTACCAATGAACGCCAAAGGGGGGGTAAAAGAACCTAAACCCCTACAAAGTTTTCAAGAATGAAATGAAATGTTTGCCACAGGGGGTTATAACCATCTGAGTGACTCATGCTGTTTTGCTCTTTTCTTCCTCTTTAGAAAATGCATCCTATCCATCATATCTTATAAGTTTGTCTTGTCCTTTCAGTCCTCAGCTTTAACTCCCACCTGTCGTTTTTTTTTTTTTTTTTCTTTTCTTTTCTTTTTTGTGAGCTGAACTATAACAAGTTTAAACGAGATTAAGTATATTCTCCCCCTGTTTGTTTTTATCACAGGCTGGACATAAAGAGAAGAGCGATGCCCTGAACATGGCCATCGACAGGATGACTAAGAAGACCCGTGACCTGCGCAGACAGGTCTGTTCAGTGCACAGAATCACATTCATTTTGATTATAGTTGTCAACAAAAATATTTTATGTCCTTTTCCTTAAAGACATATCATGACTGTCTCTCTTTAGATGACTGTCTCTCTTTAGATGTATGTTGTTTACATAGCTTATTAAAAATGAATATACCAAAGCCAGGTGCTCTGTGTGATCAAACACTAGCTAAGGATTTGTGTGTTTGTGTATTCATCATTTCAGCTGCGGAAGGCTGTGATGGACCACGTGTCGGACTCTTTTCTGGAGACCAATGTTCCACTGCTGGTATTGATCGAGGCTGCCAAGAATGGTAATGAAAAGGAGGTGAAGGAATATGCCCAAGTTTTCCGTGAGCACGCCAACAAACTGATTGAGGTAGGCACCTGTTTTCTGCTCCATAAAGTGCCAATTACTGTCCCTCGTCTGTTGCAGATTTTAAATTCTGGAATTGTTTCAAAACAAATGATGGAACATTATTTGTACTCTTCCAGACTAGCTATTCTTTTGTTTAACATGGCATCTCGAAGAAAGCACATGATTGGTGATTGTAGGTTTGTTGTCTTTGATTAAGACATTCGTTGAGATTTTTCATGAATAAATCAGATAAGCTCTTTAGGGGATGTATGGTAGAAGTCTGTGTTGAAATGCACAGACCGATTCTGATCTAAAATTGATTTTTTACACTGTTTCTGACTTGCTTTTGTTGTTTTTGTCACTGACATAAAACAGAATGCGAGGTGTTTTGCCAGACTAAATTAAATGTAGAGATGAGTCAGGATAGACAGCCTAACCGATTGTGGTGGTCGACCACTGAGTTTATCTAATGTTTTTTTTTTTCTTCAGCTTTCGTATTTTAGGATGCGGTGCTTGAAAGGGGAAGATTTAAGAGAGACTGCTTTTGCGAGAGGGTTTTAGTATGCTGACAGCATGCTTGAACGTGCTGCAGAGAAGTTGCATCTCTAAATTCATCCCCATCAAAGCATCGCTTTTGTAACAAATTCGCCGCCTTCAACAGATTTCAAGACAATTACTGTCAGACTTCAAATCACTTGCTGTGAGCAACGTTTCCATTATTATGCATAATCTGTAGATATTGTGAGAACTACGATAGCTCTGTGCAACAGAAGTTTTTAAATATTTAGCCTTATTTGTTAGATCATTAGATAGTTAGTTTGTAGGATGTCTGTCAGTTCCCTATTGACGAGCCGCGCCCTGAAATATCCTAATAATACCGGATACTAGACGAGTTTCTGGTTTGAGAGTAATATGTAGCTTTATAATTTGCTAATTAAAAGTGCATTATGCCACCCACAAAACCCCAGAAATGGAAGCTGTCACTTCCGCAAGTAGTTAGTACACACTTCTGATTCCAGCGTGGAAGCTGATGTAAAAACTGAATACATTTTAATCGATAGTCAGCAACATCACTTTATGTGGGATTGCAACTGAAGTCCCTGTCTTGACTGCTTGATCTAAGCAAGCGTGTCACCGCCCTTTTATCTTTTATGCTTCATATTTTTTTGTGAAGTGTCAGACAGGAGTCAAACTTCCACTTTATAGTGCGGGACAAATGCAGTAAGGCTGCCGGGTTTACAATGCCACAGCCAGGGAATCACTGCATTTGTATGGGCAGTCACAACTGTGAATCACATTTTAAGCTCAGCCAAAGAGTGAAACTCCTCCGAGCCCAAGGTTAAGTGTTGCCTCGGTGGGGAAATGCGAAACAGTTGGATATCCGGTGTCTTATTGATAGACTTCACAAGAAATCTGCATTGTCGTGTCTGTTTGCGGTCACCGTATTCATGACCGATAAATAGGCCGTGTCTCTCGTGGTGTTTTATTTTCCAGATAGATGTTTTTCGTGCCGAATCACTGGGGGCTTTATATCTCATGCTCGCATTGGCAGGGCCAGTGACAAGCTGACAGAAATGTTAGCTATCCTCATTAGTTTTTCAAATCTGTTCATCTTAGTCCCTGTGGTAACACGTCATCCACCGACATTTCAGACTGACCTCTTCCCACAGGGGGCAGGCCCGGCCCTCGCGTGACACGCTGCGTTCAGGGGTAGACTGGTGAAGGAAATCAAAGTGAAGGGAAAAGGAGGGATAATGAGTAAAAGCCTTATAGTCTCACTGGGGGCTAAAGATAGTCGAAACACAACACGTCTCCAAAAAGTCACATCCATCTCCGCCGCTCTCACGTTTTTCATTGCCTTGAATTGACACCAACCAGTAGTCGCGCCATATGCATTTCAACCTTAATCCAAACATGGATTACAAGAACAAAACATGGGCTCATTCTGATAATTGCATCTGAGGGGCATTTACAAATGATTGTGGTTTGTGTACTCACTTGTGCCGAGGCAAGGTCTATTTTTGTCTTTTGAATATACTGAATGCAATTTGTTATCTATTCATATTTTATAAAATTGTTTGATGTGTGTCAAAGTGTTATTGCGTGTCTGAGACTGCAGAGGTAGGAACTTCTTAATCAACAGCTTATAAATATACTAAGTTAAATTACTTGAGCATTTTATTTTTAGATTATTTTAACACCAACATTTAAAGAAAAATGGAAATTCTGTCAATTACTCACACTCAAGTAGTTCCAAACCTGTATGAATTTCTTTTTTCTGCCAAACACAAAGGAAGATATTTTGAAGGCTGGTTTGGTTCACCATTGACTTCCATGGTAGTAAAAAAAATAAATAAAAACTTTGCAAGTCAATAGTGACCCAAAACAGCCTGCTTACGAACTTTTCAAAATATCTTCCTTTGTTATCTTCCTTTATCTTCCTTCCAAAATTTTCCTTTTTGGGTGAGTTATTCCTTTAATAATAGTAATTTTTAACATGTTTAAGGTAGCAAAATGAAAAGACTTTGTCTAAAAACATGTGTTACCAGTAAAACAACTGTAACGCACAGCTTCTCGTGACTTAAAGCGAATCGCTGATGCATTAAGCTTGTATTCCAGCTTTGTAGAGGGTCAGCTTATGCGTGACCTTTTGTTGTCTGCTTTGTATAGAGGAGGGTAGGTAGAGGGTTTTTGAATATGTAGGTTATGGAGGGGAAAAAAACCCCAGCATTGTCTGAAATAGCTAGAGCGTCTCACTCCTGGTTGGTATCCAATCTGTTGGCAAGGAAATGTATTCATGTGCATTAGGGATTTTTCCCGCATTCATGTACTTGCCTTCTGTTACAAAACGAACACAGTGGGTTGAAACGATGTGCCATATATGGGAATTCCTCCGTTTGCCGATGGCTTTCATCACTAAGGACGGTCTAATATATTTTTGACAGGCAGTAAAGGCGTGCCTTGCAGCGAGAGATGGTTGCAGAGGGGAAATTATTTTAACCTCTCTTAACTCAGTGCTTGGATTCGCTCTCGTCCTTCAGTATGGTTAAATAATGACCCTGAACTTTTATTATGCCCAGCATAATAAAAAATTAAAAAGAAGTGACTGAAACTGCAAGTATGCATGTTAAGATATTTTTTAGTTAAAAAAAAAACAAACAAACATTCCTTTCATTTATAATATATATGCATGCATATGGACATGCACACACAGCTGTTCAAAAATTTGGATTTTTACACAACTTTAACTTCAATAAATCAGCATATAAGACTGTTCTGAGCAGTCATAAATAGAAAATTGTTATTTTAAATTATAATACTGCACAATATATATATATTTTTTTCTGTATTTTTGATCAAATAAACGCATAAGAAAATTATTTTAAAAAACACACACACAAAATATTACTGATTCCAAACTGAACGGCAGAGTGTGTGTGTGTAATTATTATAATGTGATTCTTTAAATGATAACCTGCTTTTACAAATATGGCCCACTTTCCATAAACAAGTGAGATTTATTGTGTAATGCAGTTGTGTTTTTTTTCTTCTTGCGCTGTTAAGAGTTTAAATATGGATGTAGTTATTGCTGTAGGGAGGCCATTTAATTTGCAGTACAATGAAGCATCCATGGCTGCGACAGGAATGGAACTGCAGCCAACTCCTCCCTCCCCTCCCCTCTATTTTTTTTACTCCTGCAGAAGGCATGAAGTCGACACTCTCCAAGGGCTGTAAAAAGTGCCAGCTACGTATCTCACAGTGACGGTTCGGTTTTTATACCATGAAATGCATCATTCCTGAAGCAGGATAAAAATAGAACAAGCTTAGTTTTATTGCCTCAAGGCCTTGTTCTCAAAGGTTCCTGGCTGCTCAAGGAACACTGAGATTGTGCAGGGACTAAACTACATGTGCGACAGAAAATGAGAGAGAGACAGGACACACGAAAGGAGAGAGAGAGGACTGAAACCAGTGTTTCAGTTAAATAAACTTATATTTTCCTAATATACTCCCAAATAGTAGTTTTGTTTTTGTTTTTGTTTTTGTTTTGCAATCTTGTGTTTGTCTTAAGATTAGATTAGATTCAACTTTATTGTCATTACACATGTACAAGTACAAGTACAAGTACAAGGCAACAAAATGCAGTTTAGGTCTAACCAGGAGTGCAATAAGCAGCAAGTGCAGGATATAGGTTTAAGTTATAAGTGCAGAAGATATGTACAAGAAGAAACTGGATAATATTTACAGATGGATGTACAGTAATATGAACATAATAT
>JAUCMR010040829.1:0-21670 GCA_032357425.1 Enteromius argenteus | reverse complement strand
CTCGGACACCTTGGTCCATGCATCGTTTTTTTTTTTTTTTTTTTTTTTTATGTCCCTGTAGGCAAACAGGGACACGTCGTAAATTACTGGAAAACCCGCCACAGCAATGATTAACTTCTCCTCCATTCTTCTTCTTTGTTGCTTAATGGCGGTCGGCCATGGGAACTAATAGGGACGGAACCAAAGTTTACAGGACTGCGTTATCTGGAATCTGCCCAAGCGGTGGACTCCTACATTCCGATTGGTTGCCGCCGAACCGCGTCATAGCTCTCGCCGCCGGCGGTGTGAACGCACGGTTATTTACCTAAAACACACTTTTCAAAAAGACATATCCAGTGGGTGGAGCTAAACCACAGGTTTAACGTGAACCCCTGCACACTTTTATTATGTTGATATAGGTACATATTGCTGCGTTTTTATTACATTAAATATCCGGGAACTGTCACTAAAAGTTAATGCTCTATTGTGTTGGAATTATGCCCTACACCAAATCCAAACCTAATCCTATAACCGATACTACTTGTACTTGTTTGTACGTATTTTGTGTCTTGCTTAATAGTGCACCCAGGTACGTTTATGCCTTGAAACCGGGTAGCATGTATTTGTAATTGCACATTTGTAATGATGAAGTTCCAATTTAGTACCTTTTTTATTTCAATGCAATATGAAGTATCATGTAGCATATTGTGCCACATAGCACTTATCCAAAATGATTTAGGCAAATCATTGCATTTTCAACTATTTCCTATCTAAAGCAGTCAAGTGAATAGAAGAAATGACCACAAACTGAAACATTTACTTCTTAAGATTGCCTTTTAGTTTTTCATTTGTATCAGCAGGATGCATTTTTTACCAGCATTGATATGTTATGAATGACAATCAATACACAAAGAAAATTACAAGTCTTTGTTTTCTGAGTACTCTGCAGTGTTGAAATAATGTGAAATCTAACATTAATGGATAAGCACCTTCCTCTGAGAGCATTCGAGTATAATCTGTGCAACAACTCTGTCCAAATCAATCTTTCTGACACCCAAACAGGCAAAACAAATGGCACCTTTCTCCCAAGCTCTGCCAGACTTGAATTAGCCCATTACGTGCTTAATATTCGTTAACCACCTTGTCATATTAGCATCCACGTACACTTGTAGATTGGTGTGCTAATGGTTTTGGGAAAAGTGCCCTTGAATGTCCATGTGATTTCCATCCCTAAACCTCCCAGCTCATGATAATAGGCAGTCCAAAAAAATTATTCAGAAAGAGAGGATTGGTTATGGGTGCAAAACAAGGTTAAGCGAATGTGACAATATCACCGCTAATCTCATGATTGTGATTATGGGAGCTGGCGAGGTGGGCAGCAGTGATGTCAACATCAGGGGGCACGGTGTGCACAGTCTGAATGGCATTTTAAGGAGCTATAATGGCAAATGCAGGGTGCACACTCTGGCACTCAACAATAGAGTTTGGATTTGCATTCACTCTGTGATTTATATTTATCAAGTGTGCGGTTTAGTGAAACAATGGAGCTTTAGTACTCTAGCTGACTGCAGTATACAAGGTGTTCTGTGCAAATCAGTTTGATGCGAGACAGTGTAATGATTCACTAAAACAGGTACTGTACGAAAAGTTAACATTTTAATGGAGAATTTTAAACGACAATGCCAGCAACTACAGTTTTATAAATTCTGAAATGTGCGAATATTGCTGCTATAATGGTGTTAGAGGCCTTTTTTTGTTTGTTTGTTTGCTCAGGTGTTCATATTCTCACAGAGCAAATTAGCTTGAAGTCTGGTCCACTTTGCAGTTATTTCCAGCCACAAACTTCCAACTTAAAAGGAAAAGAGTGTACTTTAAAGGGGTCATATAATGCCAGTTTTCCACAAGCTGATATGATTCTTTAGGGTCTTAATGAAAAGTCTGTAATATTGTTTGTTTAAAATTTCTCAGTGGAAGTGTCAAAAACAGCTCTTTTCAAAACACTCTGTTCTGTGTACTTCCCCTTTAAATCTTCACGAGCTCTACTGACTCCACGCCTCTTTTCCAAGGTGCTCTCAGAGGATTTTTATTTAGCCGTATTGATAGTCCTAGACTTTAAATTCATAGTGAAACTTGCGAATTAGCACATTATTAGGAAAGGCGATTTGCAAAGATTCATTAAAGACATTATACTGACTGCTACTGTAGGTGAGGCTGGATCATGAATGATTTGCGCGAACATAAATGCATTTAGGTAGATCAAGGGCACATTCCCTTCAAAACAAGACATAAATTAACATTAATCCTCTGTGTCTTCAACCACTCAGATGTCGGTAGTAACTGACTACTGCTATGTTCATTATTACATTCAAAAACAAAATACTTCAATCGCTTAGGAGTCATGCTTGTCTCTGCATCTCGGACTGATGACGGTTCACTCAGGGTGGGTCTGAGGTAAGACACCAGTCCAGTCTGTGTGAAATGCTGCTGTCAATCAACAATCATGGGAGGGGCCTCCGACCGTGTGGCATCACATGGTCAGATGGCTCGATTTGAGCAAGGGGAAAACATTTAAGGAGATTACAAAAAAAAAAAAAAAAAAACTTTTGTCATTATAGGGTGGTTGTGTACACAAAGTGCCAACACACATTTCATTTCAAACAACTTGTAAAAGTGCATCTGGCATTATATGACCCCTTTAAAATGTAATGGACATTTTAATGGTAAAAATGTGTTAAATCTAATGTAATATTTCATGTTATTTTATAGTAAAATGCTGCTACATTTATAATTCCCAGCACATGTAAAGTGTTATAATTTACATTTCAAGTTAATACAGCTTGCACTGCACTAGTTTTTCAGATTTTTGTTGACATGAGAAACATTGACTTTTGGCAATGCAATTTGGGCTTGTTCAGCCATGCAACAAAACTAAGAATTACCACTATGTGAAGTACAACTAGTTATATAAGGAATTAAAAAAATAAAAAAATGAAGTTAATAAGATTACCTATTTTTTCTAAAATATTTCTATTGCATTCACAGAAACAAAACTAACTTTAATTGATTTGGCTTTAATTAAATGTATCATTTAAGTGTGATTGTCTGTGTTTGTGAGTAAAAAAAAATATGTATCTGTAAGGCTTGGCAGGTGCATGGCATGAACAAATAATGAACCTTGAAAACACTATATCAGATCATGAATTGAATATTGATTAGGTGACATAAAATTCACACATCATTCCTAACCTATTTATAAGATGAAATGTGGCACCACTAGCATGGAGTGATACTGTACAAACAGTGAAACATCCAATTGGTATTGCATTCAATATCAGCATTCCTGGAATGCTGCTCACAAATGACATTTAAGAACAGAAACAAATTATATAATGGTCACTGCACATAAAGTGAGAGAGAACAGCATTAAGGTGGATGATATTTCAAAGACAACTAAAAAGTCTCAAGTGAAGAAAATAAATAAAAAAGCCCGCAAATGCAATTAAAATTTCAATAATAAACTGAAATTGAGATAATGGATTAATTAATTTAGCTAAAAAAAGCCCTTGTGTTAAACAAAGCATTTTAATTCCAAGAAGCAAATCACTTCTCAACACTATTATTGAGATATCTTCATCAGAGATTTGCTTTGAATAGAAGATGCTTTAGGCCATTGTTCATGCTTTCGTATCGCTGTTCTGTCACCCTTAGAGTAAAAGACAGGCACTGCTTCTTTATTACAAGCCCAACAAACTGAGCTTTTGTTTATTTTCCTGTCTGAAAGACAGACAGATGCAGGTGTGAAGCCCATTAGCTGTCTACTGCACCATGCTGGGATTTTTCACCGGCTCTTAAGAGTGAGATGTGATCGGTAGAGGGTCACCGCATCATTACCTCTCATCCCTGCCTCCAAAATCTCACCATCCCTGAGGGCATCAGCGCCAGATAGAGAGCGCGTCAAAGAATTGAAAATGACACTGTTCAAGATGACGGAGCCTTTAATTTCCCCTATTACAGGTGTGTCACCTGAGCGCTCTTTTTCCCAGGGAACTTCTCACTTCATGAAACATGATAAAATTCTTATGAAATTGGGGACTGTTTCTGTGATTCGTTGAGAATATTATCCTCCTTGGTATAATGTGAAATTCCTGACGATTTATTTTTGCAGATATTGAAACTAAATCTTGCCCTGACTGCTAAATTAATTGAATTATGGCAGGAAGTCGAGAAGAAAGTGTGATATACACAATTCTAAATGGCAAAGAAGGTAATAATCAGTATGTAAGCACTGGCTAATTAAAAAGTCTCAGCTGGTGCTGTTCTTTGTGCTCTGCCTGACAGCCATCATCTCCATTAAATAAATTACGATCGGACTGTCAACTTGACATGATATAGCTTTTGATCATGCTGTCTGTCAAATCCAATGTTCCTCTAGTGAGAGAAACCCAAAGCAAGAAGAGTTCATGGCCATTTCTGCTTAAACACACACACACCAACTGACATAAAAATTTAATTATTCTAAATCTATATCCATATTCTCTTTATCTCTTTTGATGTGGGCGGCATGACTGAAATCTAATCATTCCACTATGAGATGTAAAACACAAACAATTTTGGTAACACTTTAGAGAACATATGTTCACTAAATCATATAAATGTGTATTATTATTTTGTTTTAACAACTGTTGTATTATATATATATATATCTATATATATATATATAGATATATATATATATAGATATAGGAAGGTGAGGTCTAAAGGCGGAGTAGGGGGAGGCGGAGGGATGCAAAGAACGACATACCAGAGAAGGGGAGTTTGCTCTATTTAGAGGAAAACCTCTTAGCTCTGATAGGGTAATCAAATAATCGGCTGATTGGGGAACGAGGCGTCAGCTGTGGTTAATCATTCGTACGCACTTCTCCCGAAATTTGTTTATAAACATCATTTTGTGGTATATATTCCAGTAGCAACTCCTGACCATTATTATTATAATTTGTTTATTTTATTTTATTTTATTTTTTTTGAGGGTGGCATATAAATTTACCAGTTAAAAACTTCATAAACAGTAAAAATTACAAGCACTGTAATTATTTCTTCTAAAAAGAAAAATAAAACATCCTTCTAATCATTGATCCACATAATCATCCACAGTAACCTTGCAAGCACTGACATCTCGCCATGATGAGGATGGCTCTTATGTTAATGGTAAACATGGTCTCTGCTGTTATGACTAAACTGTCTGTCATCATACAAAGCCATGCAGACAGAACTGATAATTTAGTGTGCAGGGAGTGAAACGCATGACCAGTAAATGCTTCGTTCAGCTATCAATTAGAAAGCTAAGTGACTCAGCAGTGGAGCAACTACTGTTTGGATGGAAAATACAAACTATAAACCATTGTGTTCTGTAATGTTCTGTTTACAGAGCATAAAAAGCTTGTTTTCCTCCCAGAATTTTACTGGCAAAAGGGAATAGTATCATTAGTAAACTGTAAAGATGTCATTAAGATATAAAGATATAATAAAGTATTAAATATAGAGCAGTGAGAACAGTGACTTTATTTGTGTTTTACTGTGTTGTTAATGAAACATAATATGATTTTCTATGTAAAAAAAATATTTTGAAAGCTAGCTGTAGTTTAAAAGAGTTGATCAAAGAAAAAAAATATGGGCATAGATTTTTTTATTGAAGGGCTTGTCATAATAGCAATAGAGTAATCCATATTAAGCTTATGGGTTATTATGAATGATAAAAATGTTTGAAATTTAATTTGCATTAACATTGCATTGCAATGCATTAACATTGCAACGCAAAATGATTCGAAGCGCTCCAATCGGATCATGTATAGCAAATCATTTGATTCAGAACAGGATTTCAAAGCTCGTTTCTCAAATCATTTTATTCAGAATGGAATTTCAAAGCACATTTCGTGAATCATTTGATTCAGAACAGGATTTTTGAGCACGTTTTGCGATACCATTTGTTTAAAAGAGGGACTTCATATCGTCTTTCGCGAATCATAAAAATAATTAAAGCCATAATAATAATTAATTAAATACTACTAATAATACTAATAATACAACTAACATTACTAATAATAATGCAACTAACATTACAACTTCTTTTTCAGTAAGAAAAACAACTAAACCACATGTCGTAATCCAGCAAACATTTGAAACAGATTGTAGCATGCTGTTTTTTGACACTTGGATCCCTAATAGACACCATTACAAAACATTATCACAATTAATAGCTCATTTTAGATCCTGTCAAAACAAAACATCACGCAAGTGTCATAGAATATTAAAATTGCATAATAAAACTTGTAGGTACACATCAGATGTCTTAGCAACAGATGTCTGAACATACTGGCCACATTGATTGACTATGTCCTAGAGGCATGTTTTGCACAGAAAACACATAAACACAAACAACTACCACAGCCACTGCTTCCTTGATCCTGTGGACCCCTTCATCGTGCTCCTGTTCCAGACATGAACCAGACATCAGTCAGTCTGTAGAGGCTGTAACAGAGGGCTTCATTATCTCAACCCCACTCATCTTTATTTCATCATTGGCAGGCATAAGAGGGCCGTGTGCTGGCATATGAAAGGGTGAATTTCCACATGAATTATTTTCCGCCTCAACTGCTCGAGGCACTGTATGTGCAACGTGATGCCGAGGCCGGCTTACCCGCTCTGCCGCAGGTCCCTTGGAGGGAAAGATATGGCACGTCTAAATGAGTTTGGTGGCGATAATATGGCACAAAAGGTGAAAAGTGGGAAAATCTGTGTCTTGGGAAGAATGATTAATGGCGTGAGAGATTTGAATATGGAAATACAGATTTTGATGGCAATATGCAGCTATGGCATGGAGCCAGAGGACAAACACATACAAATGAGATACCTGACAGTGCCAATAAACCAGGAATTGCCATTCACTTACCTCACTGTCATTGATATCTCTTTATTTCATGGTTCAAAATACTCCTTAGGCTTCATTTCAATCATATCTTCCAAAATCAAATAGGGTCTTCATCCATTAGTATATCTGAGCTATTCCCCAGACAGCTTTGATTCTAAAACTAATTATTTCTAAAGATTCGGTAGCTGTAACTATCATACCCTATCTGAATAAAATATTTATTGTCTCTTTTATGGATTTCTGGATAGCTAATTGCAAAGCTAACATTCCTTCAGTCACAAGTGAAAACATCTTGCGTGCCATATTGAGAGCTCAGTGGCCGATAACCAATTCATGGCTTATTGCCTTTAGCAAAAAGCTGGAGGATCAATAGATCTTGTCCAGTGATCTCGCCCTAGACACCCGTTTCTGTCTAAAGCATCGGTCTCTGGACTCTCTGTATATCAATATTTAGAGCAGCACCATTTCTCAAATTTAAGCATCTAATAGACCTTCATGAGATCTGTTTTGGGTAATTACAGAATGGATTTATCAGGAATCTCTTAATTGATAGTTTGGAACTGCTTAGGCATAAACCTCAGAAATAGCTTTCAAAACAAAGCAGCTCCAGCCATTTTGAGCTTGCGGTTCTGCATCCTGGGCATCATGCCGATCACCCTTCCCAGAACCATTTGTGTGGTCCCTGCTCCTCCAGTCATCTTTGGGATTACTATCTATTGGATGACAGACATCTGATGAAGACTGGCTATTTCTGATGTTGATCTTTATCGGCATGGCTACATTTTCAAGCATTCAGAGCTGAATACAAATTTCCTCAGAGGCTTTAAATGGATCAACCGACTCTCTATATCAAAATGATGCATAGTGTAACTTAATTCAACAAGGAACAGCATAACACTATTTGGTTAAATTATATGTACAATTTCTTAGCATTTATTTTTTTTCAATAAAAGCAAATTAGTATTTCATCTAAATGTGTATATTACACTCTCCATAAACATTCAGATGTAATATGTTCATAAAGTTTAATATGCAATCATTTTTGAAAATGGATAAGCAATGTAAATAACTGAAAACCAATTTGCTTCAAATGATTAGCGTAAAAATATTCATAATTGTTTGTTGTGAAGATCCCAAAGCAAAATGCTACTGGCGCAGCCTGATCAAAGCACATTTCAGCTTCTGTCTCCTACAGAGTATTATCTATATTACCAAGGAGACTTCCCATAGCCACAATTAAGTTATACTGTGGCTGAGCTTTGGCACACAACAAGGACATAGCTAGTGTACCATAACTATTGCAGTAGTTATTAGTACTAAATAGCAACAGTTGAGAACACTATTAGGTATCCATAGAATTTTTAATTTGAGGTTCTGCTTTAGTGAACAAAGATGCCATAATTGTGTAATCATCAGTGCCCTCTTGCAAGTTGCCATTAATGTGTTATGCATTAGTGAGCATTTACTGCATCAACTGGTGGTACAGTGGAGTATAAGACACTAATGGGCATATGAAATGTTGACTATATAACTGCTGGATACAGGATGAGAGTATTTGTCATTGCGTGGTCTGACTGTCAAGTTTGGCAGTAAGCTTATAGTAAGAACTAGGATTAGTCACCAATTATAGGGGGGAAAAAGCTTAAAATATGGTCTAATATTGGGCATGCTTGGAGTGTACAGAGTAGTTTAAACGCTAAGAAAGGATAGACAGGAATGGCTTAACCATATGGCATTGGGAACATGTTAAACTTAAATATGTCATATTATGTTGCTAAAAATAACATTATTCTGTGTATTTGGTGTAATGCAATGTGTTTATGCAGTTTAAGGTTCAAAAAACACATTATTTTCCACATACTGTACATTATTGTTTCTCCCCTAAGCACCACCTTCCTAAAAACAGGTCGATTTGTACAAAGCTCATCGTTCTAAAAAAGTGAAGTGTGCTCTGATTGGCCAGCTACCCAGTGCATTGTAATTGGCAGAATATCGCAAGCATGTAACGGAAATGTTACACCCCTTACAATACATGATGACATGTCCTGGTGCTATTTGACACAAAAAGAATAAAAGCCATTACAAATGAGTGATTTGTTGCATCCAGGGAGGACATAATTATTGCTTATAATGACTTTTAGTACTGTCTTTTTGCCCCACTTTTTGCCCAACTTTATAGCATGTTAATAACCCAGTCCTCCATAAATGTGCAACAGTATTGTAAATACAACTTAACCACTGATTTCTTGTTGTGTCCTCTCTTTTGGACAAAGCACAAACAAAGTAGTTTCACTTTCCCAACGAAACACAGCATCTCAAGAACATGGCGCCAGCAGCAACACTACAGCGAGAATAATAGTTCCACCTTCTTTCTTTGTGTAAACATTTGGGCAGTGTTATGAAAATAAACCCACACCGTGACTTAGAGATGTGGGGGGACATTTAAATAAGCTGATTTAAGGGAGCGTGGATAATTCATAACTTTTATAAAGAATATCTCTTTAGTTTTGTAACTTTAGGGATTTTATCTATGCACTAACAGCTTGTAACACTTCAAAAAGAAAGGAAACCATGAAATTGCATCATATGACCCCTTTAAAGAAAAAATCAGACATGAGGCACATTTGAGCGATGGACAGGTTATGGTTGTATTGGACAACTAAAATTTTGGTTTCACAACAACTCTATTACCAAGATACCGGTGGGCTATCCAGCACTGATGCTCTAAGAGACCCTCGTACCAAACGCAGGTTTACAAAATGCAAGAACAAATCAGCCAATTGTGACACCAACAGATTGTATGACAAAACAAGCCATCTATTCTCCTTGCAGCATGCTGATAGAACACGACATTTTAATTCACTGGAGGTCAGAATGTACACTCTACAACTGTACACTGGAAACGCATTTTAAAGTCCTCACGTCGCCTCCTATTAAATCTTGTTCCCACAAATGACTCACTAGAATAGTTCAGAAAAAAATCCCATAAAGTATAAAATCCAGGCTAACAGTTGTCTGCTCGGGTGATCTGATTCACAGTGTAACTGATTCAAACCACTTTGTTATCCATCACTTCCTGATACAATTCTTTGTATTGAATCTAGTGTGTTTGTGTGCAAATGGGGTGTATCTGTGGAAACATCTTATATGTCAGTGTGAAATTATGAGTGATTTTACACCACACATGCACTAAAAGTCACCTGAAAGGTTAGTGTTTGTAAAAAATGTGTTTGCTTGCTTTATATTGCTCTCTGAGAGGAGTTCATTCATCTAAATGAAATATGAACGCATATGAGCCAGACCACTAACAAATCTCTATGCCTTGTTTTCACTTTCATTCCAGGTTTTAGCCAGAAACTAAAACACAGGCTGCCATCTAACTACTATTTACAAGCCATCGACATGTAATATACAAACCATTATGTACAATGAAGAAATCCTGTTTATCATAGTTGATATATGAATTATTTACTCATGACTCCTTGTGCATTTCCAAACCCTTATGACTTTTTCTTTTATGGAAGTCAAAAAGAGATGTTCAGCTGAATGTTAACGCTGTTCTTTTCTATCCAGTTATGGTGGTCTGCAAATTTATAGAGAATCAGATGGAACTTCTGAATATGTTTTAATTTAACCCATGCACAAATGACATTTACAACCTAAACCCTGCCAACATTTTTACAATACTCTAAAATCATACATATACAGTTCACTGCAGCTTTCAGTTAAAAAGGCCAGTGGCAATAAAACTCAAACATTTAATTATTATTATTTTTTTAAATACTTATTTTTTGCGATGTTCCCTGGACAATAACATGGTATGACATGGTATAATGGTATGAAAAAATCTTGTTGTATAATTTGACAGCAAATACATTTTGAAGTTTGCATTTGAAGTGGTGCGTGTGTATGGCTTTTCTGATGTAGTAAACTTGCTCAGTAGCACACCTGGTACTTCTCCATTGCAATGCATAGCATTCAGGTGCAAGTCCCACCCATTTATTTTCCCCTCTAATTTGCTTTTGTTAACCCTATTAACACACTTAGGTTTAGAGTAGGATGAATTGTAGGTGGTACATTATTTTCAAACACAATAGAGCCTTTTTGTTTTTTTGCACCACTCATGGGACATTTAATGTTAACTGCTGCGATGTAACAACCTACAAAATAAACACAGACAGATATTTCAGATAAAAGCACCACTCACTGGACATTTCATTGTGAAAGTGTCATGAAACGTGCAAAAAGCAACATGAGACCATTTTGCATAAATGTCGCCGCAGGAATGTTTTTCTAATGAGCATGGGCCGCAAGTAAAACTGCATTTTAAAGGCTGCTGATCCAGGAAAGTGTCCTACTTGTGTAAGCCATGTTGTGCCTTATCCGAAGTCGAACAGAAGATGAAAGCATGCAGTGTTTAAAGCAGGTTTTGTGCAATTGCATTGTTCTTGTCTACTTACATACACCCAGTGATGAAGACACCTCTGCTCACCTGCCAGTTTGTTTAGGCCTCTGAGGAAAATCTCAAACACACCTTGGCAAGTGCTCATTAGGTATTGTTTGGTGATCTTGTGAGGGAGTGTTGGTACAAAAGCGTGACACAAGCAAATGCGACTGCATTAAGTGTCTGCTTAAGAAGAGATGGTGAGCATTGATCCAGCGCACATCAAAGCCGGCTATCAAAAACACCCCAGCAAGACTGTCATGTAATTACATGTGATGAGGGGCTTGGTGGGGCTACTGCTGTCTCTGCCTCTGTCTGTGTGTGCGTTTATTCATGTCACTGATAATACAGGGACCCAGAAGAAAGTAATTACTGTTCCCTACACAGGATGGAGATGAACGAGTCTACCATGCTGTTTTAAACACAGTAAGACACAATCTACAACCAAACACTTCTGATATCTTAATATACAGTGCTTGAAAATATAAAAAAAGAGGACAGTGTTAGAGAATTGCTCGCCCTTACTATGAAACCCACAACATAGTTCCATTAAAAGATTTAGTTGCATGAATTAAAAAGACAGAGGTAATATTTCAGTGATGTTCAAAGCTACTTATTAGCAACTAGTTCCCTCGTGCGATTTGTAACTCTAAAAATGAAGATACATCTTCTCATGTTATTTAAGTGTTTTTTTTAGAGTTTTTAACTTGTCTACAGATTGTCTGTTATTATATTGTTATCATTTTGTTAATACACTGAATTTCATTGTGTATGTATTTGTACTTTGCACAGAGACAATCTAATCTAATTATCAGTTGACAGTGTTATGATGGATGACTCTCAGTGAGTTATAAAACCCATTTAAACCCATACAGCAGTTTCTCAACAAAGCAAAACAGAGGGGGAAAAGACTTGTTTAGACAAATTTATCATAAACAGAATCTTTTTCATCTTTAAAAGTCTATACTGCTCGCAAGGAACTCCGTTCCCCAGATATTGATAGATCTAAATAAATGCTGTAATTAGGGCGGAAAGTCTTAACTGCTATCGATTGGGGATTTAAATATTGCTCAGATGCAGAATAACCAAGGGAACTGCAGAGCTGAGAAACTCCTCCTGATACTCGATGCATGAATCAATGATACCGCCGAAACTACAGAGGGCGCCAGTTATTCTAAAAAAGACAATAGATTAAATTTATTAGAACCCAAGATAATTTAGATTTGATGTTTATTTATCAAAACCAGCAAAAAATGCATAAAGCAAATCAATTAAATCATTTCTGAAATATAAACTTTATGTTGAAATATGTTTAAAGTCAACAGTGTTTTAGAATTTAATATTTTCTTCTGATTTTACATTGAACAGACAATTGGATAACGTTAACCAAAAGCCAAACAGCTACTGAGGCATTGCTTTAGCAAACCCGCATGAGGACTCGATTCATTCTGGTAGAGAAAGCCAACTTTAAACAAGCCAATTGATTTTTGCTCTAAATCAACTGCAATTCACACTAACTTTAAGATTTTATTTACCTGTACATTTTTGAAGAACTGATACAGGCATACAGTAGGAATGCCACAGCAACACAAAAATAATCGTTTAATGGTTGCAGTGAGGATAAGTGGACAGGGCTGCTTCACTAAACTCAATTATGTAAGGCAGAGAGGGCAGGCATATTCCCAAATTAAAAGCACAAGAGAGACACATCAGTAAATCACTCTGATGGATAGGCGCTTAGAGTGATTGTACATGAGCAATGCCAAATTGACCCCAAATCCTTGATGTGGGTTTAATAAAGAAAAATGAATATAGTATCCATAATGGGATAATTCTTTGCTGAAACAAAGGTTGTCAACCGAGAGGTATGGACCACGACAATCTTGTTTTTTTTTCCTCTCATAAGGAAGGCTGCCTGAAGAAAAACTCACTCTGTCCAATTATTTCACATCAACTGAATGCAATATACCCGGTGATGTCTTCTGGCAGTTGCTCCCTCATTGTTGTAGTTTTACGAAACTTCCCGCCACCTGACCTCCTTCTGCAAACATCATTTTAGAAATTCTCAAATTCTTGTTTACCGTATTTATGCACAGCTTTAAACTTCCAGAGGCCACTGCTGTTTGCCAATTTCAGCTCCAACTGACAATTTTGCACTTTCTCTTCTCACCTTTGTATGTTAACATAAACACAGTGTCAACTGATGCTAGTGCAACTCTGCAACTGAAAAATAGCAAAATAGATATGGCTTAAAGTAGGTGGAATAAAATGACTTTTTTTCATCCACCAGGCAAAAAAAGAAAAAAATCAATTACAAAAGTGAAAGAAAAGTGCCCCTCTCTTCAAAATGAAGCGTTATACTAACAATGTTTGTCCTTTTCCTGAAAACGTAGTCTGCAAATTCCTGGCATCTGTTTTATGAATGCACAACAGATTGGATCAGCTTGACCTAAGAAGGACAAGCGTTATAGAGTCATAGTTCCCAGGTCACCGTTAAACAGCCTTGCCGATTTCCAACGTCCATCCATCTTCACTCACACAAACTCAATCAAAACTATTCCAGCTGGCAGGAAGCAGAAAATGTAGCACACTTCATATAATGACGCATATAATGACAATAGAAGAAGTATTTTTACATATTTTTTACAAGAAAAATGGCATACAGTTTTCAGTATTCAGAGAACTTCCTTTGAGAGGAAGACTGAAGCTTTCAAAGTAGAAAATTGCCAATGACGGCAGGAAAGAGGGAACATATGTATTGAAGTGAAAATATAGGCTAGGTCCGCACAAGATGGAGTGCTTTGGCATTGCATGTTCACAAATGCATACTAATACACCAAAAAAATGGCATGATTGCTGGAGCCCTGCAGGCGATAAAAAGGTGGACATCTACATTCATGTTGAAATGAAAGGCCACCACCATCACTCACCAAACAGTACGATGGTGGAGATAGATGCTGTCAGACGCAAGATTTTAATAGAGAGGAAATTAATGCATGTGACATGCTTTTAAGCACGGCCCTCTGATGGCACTCAGGATTCAAAAATCAATGTTAAAGTGTATTCTAAATGCATTGAAGTCTGTCCCACTCTCCATTCATGGCAACATTCTTTTCATCATTTCACATTCTGGATGTGTTTGTCTGGTTGCAATGCCTGAACAAAAACATAACATCCCAGATATTTTCAAATGGGTATGCGACAAACATTTGTACCTTTCTAAAAAGATTTGTGAAAAATGCACTGCAGATTAATTTGGAACACAATGTCTAATCTGTTTAAAAGTGTGAACTGCAAAATTCCCATTCAGTCTGACATCTTCAGTTCCAATCTGGGCCAAACAGATGGATATGACTTCAGTTTGGAAATGTATGCTATTTCCCATAATTTAATTATGGCTTGAATCAAATATGTTATATATTTATATTTCAATTCAACCACAAAATATTATAATTTGTAAAACATGTATATGTATGTAGCTCTTTGGCTTAATAAAGATTTAATTTTGGAAGTCCATTTTTGTCCATTTAAATTATATCAAATTAAATGCTTTTCTTTTTTAAGTTTGTGATGAATATGTCAGGGTGGGGTGTTTCATATATGCAATCAGATTAGACTGTTTAGACCAGAGGGCCACATTTAAAAGGTCACTGTGCATAACCTCACAAAAAAAATCGGATTTGAGCAGAAAATTGAAATCTGGCTTTGGCTCGCGGCATGAATGTAGCCAAATAAATTCAAATATCAAATACACTATTTTCCAAATCTATGTTAATACTGACGTCGACCAGGCAAAACGGCCTTTATCAAAGTCGTATTGCATATTTCAAGCTTTTTTTATAATAACCTGCATTCAGGAAAAGAAAGAAAGAACTGTAATTATGTTTCTCGCAGGTGCCTCGTGGGTATAAGAGTGGCACGGATGATGTGAGAGTACAAGTGAAGGAGTGACAGGGAAAAAGAAAAGGATATAGAAGGATAGAGGAAAACAATTTCAAGCCGAGTATAATTGGAGATTTGAAAGACAGCCGTCGAGCTATGATAGGTGGATATAATGTGATTACAGGCATGCTCCCTATGGCCTGCTCAGGTTTAATCATATTGCTGGCCTGTACCGCTTGTGCTGGAGCTCCACAGCTCTCTGATGCTTGTTCACCCGCAAGCCGGATTCATCCTGTCACGTACTCTGGGTAAAGATATAGCCTATAACCTGCTGTCACCCAGATCAAGCTGAAATGCAGACACCCTCTGTTTCCATGCGTGAGGGATGTACAGTATTTTGAAACAAAATCCCTCCTTGATATTTATAAGTAAAGCACAAACAAAAACAGGTTAAATATTATGATCGCTATTATGTTAAGGTTATAAGTGACAGATTGACTATCAGTCAATACAAAAGCATGTTTCAACCACAGAGTGCAGGAGGCTTTGAAAACATGGATAGGGTGAGCATTTAGCGTTACAGGTTAATTCCAGTAACAGCAAACCATAATAAGCAGCACAGAGAAGAGTATTTGTCTAATTTGATAATGTCTAAAATAAAATACTGTGATAAACATACAAAGCATTGAAATGTATTATATCAGGTCAGTGACCGGTTGTTGTTGCTAAAATGATGCAGACAATGCAAGTCTTTCCTCCTCCATATATATTTCAAGAACAGGGTAAGCTCTAAAGATTTTACTATGTGTAAATAGCCCAAATAACAGCAAAACACTAACTTTATAAGGTCAGCTGAACAGTATAAGACATTAACTATTTATACCAGTCTACAATTCATGAACTATTTACAGCCAACCCTGGGCTGTCCTTTGCTATGTGCCACAGAGATATACTGTATAAACACAGGACAAATTTTCAAAACAGATACTCAGGACTTGCAGTAACTCATGTTTACATGGCAGTTAAGAGGCTAAGAAAATATTTGTTTTGCTTCTTGCATATCTTTGATGTTTTCAAAATGAAATGTCCAGTGAATGAGACCATGAGCTTTTAACAAAACAAGCCCTTTATTAATCAATAATTTGCTCCGCTTGTCTCGGCCGTTCCTGTTTTACTAACACTACGCTGCCAAGTCTGACCAGCTAAAGAAGTCATCAAAATCACTTTTAAAAAGTCCTGCTAACCCATACTAGAAGACAAGCTAAAACTGGTCAATCATCTTAAGCTGGTAACTGCAGTAAATTGTAAGTTTAGGTACTTTTGCAAAAACACATATAATATGTATATATAAAAAGAGTCATGTTTTCCCCTGAGTCTGTGTTGGATAATTAGATTTAGATTGATTAAAAAACAGCAAACAGTGACCAGCATTATCACTATATTTCAATTAATCTTAACACCACAATACTTCACTGAAGGCAGTATGTGATAATTTTGCTTCAAGGGTCAAAGGAGAAACATTGTAGAAGAATATCATTGAATTTTCATCAGATACAAGAACCAAGACGCAGTCTCATATCCTGCTGTTGCATGTCTAATCCTAATTTTGGCCGAGTTTAATTCCTTCACACAAGGTTTCCTTTCTTACACATGCACAACAGGAAGGGCACAGCTGCCAGCCCATGGACACGAGACAATTAATCTCCTTCCCTTCATCCTCATCACACACAAACGAGTTGTGTTGGGGGGAAGGGTGGCTTCTGATATCCCCATTACTGAAACGGTAATTAGAAAAGAAATCATAGGGCTTTCTGCGTATTATGATATGGCCAGCGACTGGCCTCTTCCTCTTTTCTTTAATGAGATCTGGAACAGTGGGGGAAAAAAAAGATCTCTCAGAAAACATAATTCAATTATTATAGCTAAAGGTAAAAAACATATTCCTTCATTACTGCTGCTAATATATAAGTGTGTGTGGTATTACCCTCTGACTCTGTGGTGTTATATGTGGTGTTTCTCTAGTGTTGATATGTCTGTTGTGTTACTGTATCATTGGTTTGTTTTGTCTGTGACATTTCACTATTTAGTTCATTCCTCAATATAACTGTTGTTGATTATTTTTTTACTAAATCAGAGTAGCTGTAAAAGGAACAACTCCAGCACAATATTATAAATGTTTTGTGAAGAGGCTCATAAATTTACATTGTCATTAAAATTTTGTTGTTGTGTGAATAGCACTTCAGCATGGTTAGTTAAACCTCTCGGTGCCAATCAGCAAAAAATGGGATTTTCTCCTTTGTATTAAACAAGTCTATTGTGGGAACTGCATAATTTTGATGTCACACAAGCTCAGTGAAAAATTCCCCTTGTGTTAAAAGCATTCTTATGGAGCTTTCTTGCTAATAAAAACATACTGTACTTGTGCAGACATTTTAATGGCACAGATTCAGATTATAATTTTGATTTATCAGAGTACTTACAAATAGTTGAATACGAGAGAAAAAAGAACAGTTGACATCAGCACCATGAATCTCAGTAATAAGGCACTTACTGTGGATGGCACTAGTAGCATCCACAGTATATCAAAACCAAAAGAGAAGACAAAGACGTTGCAGTTGTGTTAAGCAAGGCAGTTGTCTTATACTGTATAATTTAGTATGTTTGCCTTTGATATGATATGCCTTATTAATGCAGCATAGGTTAAAAGAAGCAAACTACTACTGCACATCTGTTATTGGTCTTTACTTAAATACCAACACCACCTTTCAGTTGTTAAGAGCAGCTGTGCTTTTAGATCTCAATTTATATGACTACTGTACATGTTTGTTCTTTGACATTTTATTTTCCACCTATGATTTATGCAGAAATGAATAAAAAGGCTAGAGTTAATGTGAAGATGTAGCTCATTTAATTACATATGAAATGTAGAGAGGGCGAGTTTGGATGTACGGAATGTGATATCGAGATTCAACTGCCATGCAAATGATCCGTGGCCACGAAGAATTGATGAGCACCCTAGCAGGCCAACGGTGATTAACAGAGCTAAGAGCTATGGTAATGTACACAGACGTATCTTTATTGATGACTTAGCTTGCAGCAATGCATTACGTAAAGTGTCAAAGTCACAAGAGGCATTGCTCTGTACTGTAAGGACAAGCACAAACACACTCAAGCATGAATGCATAAATACAAACTTAACTGAGCAAGTGTCCCAGATAATGAATTCTCACTGATACTGTCCAACTAGAACATGTCTTACCCTGTGGGAGCACTTAGCACTGAGCAAAACAGCCCTAAATACAACCCTACAACACAACAATGTGTAGCAAAACTCTAACCAGCGCATACCAAAAACTCATTTAGATAGGGCATTACACAGAAACCACATGTTCTTGTGATTTAAAAGCCCATTTATCAGAATATCTGCTATATTCATTACAGTGTTTGCATTTACTAATGGTACAGTATGTCAAAGATAAGGTTTTTATACAGTGCAAGATAGTGTAGGAATGAATTAGTATTTGGTCGAAATTCCATAACAATAGGGCACATTTTACCATGAACGAAGTTTTTGTTTGGATAATAATATATGTGTGTGTACTGTGTGTATGTATATTTAAAGACACACACATACAGCAAACATTTTGAAATATTTACATGCATTTATTTTAGATTCAGTTCTGTTGTGAATAGCACATGGTTCTGATACCTGAGCTTATTTCTTACAAATAATAAGATGTGTGAAGATGTGTTCGGAAAGAATATAGGAACGAATTCAGAGCAAAAGACTATGGCACAATTTCATTCGAGAATCACTGGATTGAAAAATCACCCATTAGCTGGAGGCTAACCTCACTGCGTATCCCCTGGTAGGCCATTAGGCCTGCATAAAGTCTTTAGCACAATTCTGCTTTTTAGGTCCTTCTAGCATCTGCATTAGGAAACAGAAATGGTAAATAAATATTTTACATAAGAAACAAAACATTACAGACTTTTTTTAATTGGTGCCTTATACCTCAAGACTCTCTTGATGTATAAAGTTCTCAGAAGATTATCCGCATTATTTTATTATCAATGAACACTTGATCATGGAGATAAGTGAAGCCCTACTCCTTCTCTAATTAGTTGAGAAGTGCTCGCATGACCTTGAGCTGATTGGCTGGGATTAATAGGCTCTGCCTGCAGAGGACATCTCTGGTTCATTTGTCGACATGAGGGAGGACTCAGAAGACTAGAACCTTGTTAATGCTAAGGAAGCACTATGTAATGTAATTAACCAAGGGGATATGAACCTCAACAAAAAGTCATCCTTCTATTAATTTACAGTCTGAAGCAGAAGCATTATAGTTATAACTAACTGAGATCAGATGACATGTGAAAGGTACTGTACAGGAAAGTCAAGCTTCTGTCCTGTGCCAACATAACTATATACCACATAGCCCAATGAATGAGGCCTCCATTATAAACAATTTCTCTCTCTCTCTCTCTCTCTCTCTCTATCTCTCTCTATTCCCCATTCCTCCTGTATTCTACCTGAAAACGGTGGTGTGTTAAAGGTCATACTTGCACCTGATCACTGCCATTGGCACATTAGTGCTTTAATTAACTTGCTCCTTTTATTTTGTGATTGATAGCGCTTCTCCAGAATCTGCAGAGCTTTTGTTGAACACACAAGCCACTTCAAAGACCTTAATATGAGCAGCAGTCCAAATTCTTCTCAGACAGAAACTACAGAAGTCAATTAATATGTATCTGAAATTACCATTTCCCATAACCGAGCCCTCAAGGCATATGTTGATGTAATTTCATTACCTTCAGAATATGAATGGCACATAAAGCAGTATAGTAATAAAGACATGTCAGGAGCAGAGATTCTCTTTTCGCCAAGTAGGTTAGGCCTATCAGTTTCACCCACTGCGATCTGGAAAGTTGCCCTTCACGCGTTGACATGCTTTACTTCCTTCCCTGTATAGAGCACACACTGTTGATCAGGTCTCTTCAAAGAGCAGACGGGACCTTGGTGTTTATGTTAGATGGGCAGAACATTCTGATAATATTAAATGGTGGAGAGGTGACTTGGTGTTCAGAACCGATGACATGGTTTTTAAGTAGTTCTCATGCACCGAGCTGCATTAGATGCAGTGATATAGGGGCTTTTTAGTTAAATTTTCTGTCAAATGTGCTTTTTTAGCAATTTTTTTTTTCTAGTTTTGTTTTAGTCCTAATTTTGAGGAATTTTAACAGTCCAGTATAGGAAGTAGAGATAGATCAGTCATACATTTTAACACTCAATATGACAGCTTTAAGAATGCTGCTAATCAAGCCAGTAATTTTTTCTGATACAGGCATCTGCATTAGTTATTATTCAACTTGTAATGTATAGAATAGGAGAACTGTTACTAAATTGTACTGTTTTTTTATTTATTTATTTATTTATTTTTTTTAAGCATAATTACATTTTTACTTTATGTTGATTTGGGTTTCTGAAAGATGTCTATTAACCCTCTGGGGTCTGAGGTAATTTTGGGGTCCCTGAGATGTTTGGACATGCTCTGATATTTGTGGTTATTTCAGCTACTTAGAACATACTATTGACCAACATATAATTGTTTTTGTATACAGCAGAAACTGTGCTACAATAATGCAGTGGCATGGAATGCTATTTGTGAATGTTTTACAGAAATGGCAAAAGCAATGAAATTATACTCATTCCCAGAGAATACAACTGAAAAAAGAAGAAATGTGTCAGAACAGAGTGAAATGGAGCATGTTAAAGATTATAAAATTGCAGAGAACCTCTCAAAACAAAATAAAGTGTCTGCCTTTCATGTAAGCACTTTTAAGAGACTTTGAGGAAGTACTTCACTTAAAAGTTGTCCCCCTCTCTCTCTACGTTTACCTTCTACTGCAAAATATTTCCGATATATGCCTCCGGTAAAAATCCAGTCATCATTCTAACATGCTATTTTGTAGTTTGTAAAATATCCTACGTTGTTCAACTCAGTATGTCTAGCTCTATGTCATAGCCCACATATATTTTTTTAATCTGTTCTTGCAATAATAGCACTATATATGCTGAAATAAATAAAAGATTACATTTAAATAATAATAAAAGGAGTATTTATAACGCAAAGTGTGCCTTTTTTAAAAATGGAAAATAATGCACACCTAATACACCATTAATGGATTCAGTGTTTTGGCTAAAATGTATATATAAAATTAAAAAAAATAAAATAATAATAATAATAAAAAAAAAAATATATATATATATATATATATATATATATATATATATCACTCAACAAATATCACTCAACAAAATTTAGCATTTTCTCTGGAAAACGTCAAGGAGGGAACGGAGATGTTACATATGGGAACTCGCCAGAGAGACCTAATTGCCTTTGAGCTTCAAACAAAAGGCCAATGAATATTGGCGTGCA